>VYZU01021133.1:0-17872 GCA_013401355.1 Ceyx cyanopectus | reverse complement strand
CCCTTCACACCCAGACACTGCTGTGATCCCCTGACAGGATCACATTTGAAGGAGCCCCTCTGGGTCCTTCCCCAGCTGCTGAGACCAGCCCAGCATCAGGAGGCCCAGGTTAAGTGGTGCCTCAGTTCCCTGTGTGGTGCAGCTGTGCTAGACATGGATGAGTTTTGATAACCTGAGTTTTATTCTCTGTTTCCCCCCAGGGGTGACAGTGTGAGTTGAATGTTCAGTGGCAGGTTGCTCTGAGCCTTTCTTTGCATGTGGAGCTGGAGGTAGGGGCAGGATTTCAGTTAGAACTGGAGTGAGCAGTGAAGTCCCAGCAGGCAGTTTGGGCAGCAAGACCCCAGCTTTTCTAGAACTTGCACCAGGCACAAGGCCTGTGCTTTGTTTACAGTTAGCTTTATTTACTGTGCTGCTCACCCATGAGTGCACTGAAGCTGATGGCTATAAAATTACAGTGGGTAAGAGAGTGCAAACCCCTGTGTTTCTAGTCACCTCTGCTTCATTTTGCTGGTGATGAAAAGAAGTAGAAAGATGAAAAATTGACAAGAACTAATAGTCTTCCCTGGTTAATTTTCCACGTTACATTCCTGTGTATTGAAGAAAATCAGAATGCATTGAAGAGTAGCCAGTCCACTTCCTTGCTGTTTAATGCAGCCTGAAAATAATAACAAGTTCAGTGGTTTGGGGGATTTATTTATTTACTTAGCCTGTATTTCAAAAGGTGTTCTAATATCTGTGTAGTTCCCATCACTTGGGCCAGATCCTCTCGAGTGCCTGCTGCTGAGAGCAAGTGAGCTGTAGACACAGGAGCCATAGGGGTTGGTGGGGGGCAGATTGTCGGTGGGTGGGGTGCCAGTGAAGCCAAGAGTGTGTCTTGGCAGTGGGAATCTACCAGCAGAGCTTCCAGCTGCTCTGTGTGTCTCAGTCCTCATCTTGGATTTTCCTGCAGGCTCATTCTTCCTTCCAGAGCATGCTCTGAGATTCTGATTAACAGAACTCAAAAAAGGAGGAAGAAAAGCTGGTTTTATGTTTCTTTTTATGGTGCAGGTGACCTTTAAATTCTAGAGGAGACTGCAAGACAGGATGGGTCATAATGAACAACTAAATTCCAGTTGCATTCTCTAATAACCCCTGATGTCCAGTCATTGCCCAGACTCTATCTGAGTCTGTGGGTGCCCACACAGTCCCTTTTCAGAGGCTTTCCAGAGATGGATTTCCATAGCCCTTCTCCCACTCCTTTCTTGCTCATGCCTAGCTGAGGGCAGCTGAATGAAGAGCCCATCAGGTGGGATGTAAGGGTGGTGAGCAGGGGAAGTGTGAGGGTTCTGCTCCTGACCCTGGGTGCAGTGCCCTGCAGTGTGGGGCAGAAGGCTGTGTTGCCACAATTACTGATGGAAGTTGTGTTCAGGAGCCATGGAGGGAGAAAGGAGCATGTTTCCTTCCTCCCAAGTGTCAGGACAAGGGGAAACAGCCTCAAGTTGCACCAGGGGAGGTCTAGGTTGGACATGAGGAAAACACTGTTCTCCAAAGGGGTGTCCAGGCTCAGGCTGCCCAGGGCAGGGGTGCAGTCCCCATCCCTGGGGGGGTTCAGAGCCATGGAGCTGTGGTGCTGAGGGCCATGGGGCAGTGGTGCCCTGGCAGTGCTGGGGGTAACAGTTGGACTTGATGACCATAAAGATCTTCTCCCAACCAAATGATGGGTTGTACCCCTCTGAGTTTGCTCATTCTGCAGTCCAGCCCAGCATTCACCATTCAGAAACTCCTGGCTGTGTAGATCATCTTTCTGAGGCAGCAGAAGACTGGTTTTATTCCTCATATATCCAAAAGAGCTGTGTGACTGGAACAGACTCAGCCTTCCTTAATGGGAAAAAAAGCCCTTGTGGTCTTTTGTAAAGTAAGAAAAGAAAAAATGTCAGTTCTGAGCCAGAAATATTGAAAGACCAAAGAGTTAATAAAATAAATGTAAAAGTATTACTGTCATTACCAGCAATAATCATGATAATCTCATGGCTGGGAGGTAAAGGAGGAAAGGCTGTGCAGAATTTTCAGTATTGTTCTTACTGGCATTATCACAGTCTCTGCCACTTGTCATTTGGCTGAAGTAACACACCGCGTTTGCCAAGAAAAGAGAGACTGTGCTGAGCCTCTCTGCCTTGACAGTGACCAGAATGAGAAGGTTATTCTGCAGAAGCTTCTCTGATGAGGCTGCACTGAGCTGCTTTTTTGTAGTTCAGCACAGGAACGTGCAGTGGATGCTGCTCAGATATGGCTGCAGATGGAAAAAAAAATAATAAAGAAAATAAAAACACACAAAAAACCCCCAGGCAGTTCTAATTTTAAGGGAGTTGTAGCATTTCTAGAAGTTAAATTGGATGGTGATGAAATTAGTCATTTTTCTACTAGAAAGAATTAACTGCAGCTAGATAAGGTTCATAGAAGTTCCTAAATAAATGTGTATTTCTTTTGTTTCTTAATTCTTGCCCAAGAGGAGCCTCTCCTGAGCACAGGCAGTTACAGGGCTGGCTGCTGAGGCAGCAGTGGTCTGGGCTTTAAGGACACAGCAGTGGAATTCTACCTCTTGGCTTGTCTTACAGAGATCAGACAGTACACCAGCCCAGGGGAAAGCTGCTCTGGACTTACTCCAACCTGGCCACTCTTTTTGGGACAGTTCTCCATACCTGCTCATAGCTNTGATTGAGCTCACAGTGTGAAACAGAAAGCAGTTGTGTGAGCACAACCACTGGCTACATGGAAAATGAGTTTCCAAAGATGAACAGTGCAGAGCTGGTGGATCTTTGCCATTCCATGCAGGCCTTTTCTGTCCCTCCTGGTGGATCTTTGCCATTCCATGCAGGCCTTTTCTGTCCCTCCTGGTGGATCTTTGCCATTCCATGCAGGCCTTTTCTGTCCCTCCTGGTGGATCTTTGCCATTCCATGCAGCCCTTTTCTATCCCTCCTGGCTGCTCCTCTGTCAGCTTCAGTGCTCATCTGACTCCTCAGTGATCCAATTCAGTTTGTTAATCCCTCAGAAAATAAGGCAGCCAATGGAGGGAGGAAAATAATCTGTTTTTTGACAGGGCTGGGCTGTTAGGCTCAGCCATTCCTCTGAAGCTTCACCTGGAAGCACAGATGACTTCATCTGACATTGCTGCCAAAATCCATTGCTGTCCAACAGGGATTTGGGGCAGTCTTCGTTTCTTTGTGCTTCTGTAATGCTGGGAGAGGGGGACCACTGTCTGTGAGGGGACAGTCCAAGGGTGTGTAAAATCAGGATGGTGCACTGTGGGCAAGGTGAGGGCAGGAGAAGGGGAAAGGGCTTCAGCCCCATCTCTGGTAATTTTATCTAAAAGCCTCTTGTGAAGGTTGAACCCACCAAAGATCACATCTCTGGGAGAATTGCTGCTCCTTGCACTCCCCAGGCCCTAAATACTTCTTCTCCCTTGTGGTTTTTCTTTGCCTGTGCTTAGGAATATTAGCATTTCAATGCCCCTGCTAAGTGGTGGTGCCAACACCTGGTTGGCAGGAACTGGAGAGAGGAGAGGAGACACTTTTACAGGTGTGGTTTTGGTTTTTTTTTTGTGGCAACTACTATTGTAAAATGTGATAAAAAAGAGTAATTCCAGCAGTGGATTTATTATTTCCAAATGTTCTTCAGACTACTAAGCTGAACAAACCAAATTAATTTATTTTTTAAGTCCAGACAAAAGTGGAGTAGTTGAGGAGCCAGCAGGAATGAGCAGAAGAGCTTAAAATCTCCATTGGATGGAATGGGAATCTCCAGGAGGTTTCTGTGTGTTGGACTGGGTTAAGGTGGCTGTGAGGAGAGGCACTGCTGCTGTGTAACTTCATAGCCATTTGGCATCATTAGTTAGAAAATAGCTATTCCAATAATACAATTAATATAATACACATGTTTTAATGATTTAATTACTATTTCTATTGATTAATTTAATATAATCTATTGACATACTTTATTTCAACCTCGTGGTCAGAATGTTTCCCAGTCTTCATTTAGATGTGATGGCAACACCCAGTCCAGAGAGCAAACAGGACCTGAGCCTCCTGTGCCTGCAGTTTGGATTGCTAAAGCCTGTTACCCACAGTGGGGGCTGCCCTTGAGCTGCCTTGACATTCAGTGGCCAGACTGAGGTCCCATGAACAGCTTCCAGCTGGGCTGAGGCTGCTCCTCTCTGGGAAGAACTTTTCTCCTCAGTGGTGGTTTGTTTCCAGCTGCACAGTGCAAGGTCCAGAAGGTTGGCTGTGGGGACGTGGTGCAGCCACTTCAGCTCCTGGCAGGTCACAGAGCAGCCCTTGCTGTGTGTTACCCCAGCTGAGGTTTGCATTTGGGGGGTCTTTGCTCTTTGCACGTGGACAGATTGGAGCTGATCCAGTGGGTCCTTGCTCAGCTGTTTCCTTCTGGGAGCTGCTGGTCACCTCACCCTGCAGTGTTTGAGCAGGGATTAAATCTGTGTATGGCTCTGGGAAGTCTGAAGGGAACTGCTGCTCCTTGGGCTCCAGCTGGAAGTGTGCCACAGAGCTCCTCGGACGCCAGACAGGGAACACACTATGGGAGTGAAATGTCTAAGCCAGTAGGGTGCTGTTCATGTTTATTTGTCATGATGTTGGCATTTGTTCTGGGATTTCTCCCTGTCTGTTCTGGTCTCTCACCACTGTAGCATCTGAACCTTTCAAAAAACACTCTTCAGTTTACCCTCATAACATTTGTGTTTTGCCTGTGGTTATGTTCCCATCTGTGCAAGTGCAACTGAGGGTTCTATTTAAAAAAATAATTTAAAAGTATGAAGCTAGTTGCAGTGTGTAGATCACTGAGGATTCCAGCAGCTCTGCCCATACCTGTGGTAACTCCCCCAGGGTGTTTTACAGAGCTGTCTGGTTGCTCCCAAGGAGTCAGCCCTCTAGAAGAAACAGCAGGATTTTAATATATATCTTTATATACAAACTGAGAAAAGGAAGGCTGGTGGAGGTAGCAGATGATGCTGCTCCTTCCCAGGCTGACACTATGAATTTGGCTCCTTCAGCAGCATGTGGGTGAAAAGGAGAACTCCAGCTCATACCAGGTCATTCTCTGTGAAGGATTTGGTTTGATGATAGCTGAAAATTGCAGCTACTCCTTTGGAGTAGCTTCAGCCACTAAAGAGCCCTCACCTCTCTAAAAGGCTGTCTGTAATCATGGATGCTGCTGTGCTGCATTGCTTGCTGTTCTTCTCACACCTCCCGAGCAATGGAGAGCAGTAGAAAATGGTTGGTCTAATACAATGGCTGTTACTTTTCCTCTCAAAACTTGCTGTCTTCATGTTGCTTCACCTGAAAAGTCCTCTAGGATTCCATTATTCCTCTATATTATTCAGAATGTCTGTTTTCCTCTACACTGAGTATCTTCTGACCTCAGTTACCTGATTGCCAGTGAAGAGGCATGAGTTCTGTAAAATGCTGTCTGATTGGTTTGGTCTGGGACTCAGATGTTTGGTTTCTAATCCCTGGGCTCAGTTGTGAAGAAAAGTGCATCTGATCACAGCCCCTTGTGAAAAGCCTCTGGCAAAACCACACCTGCCCTTTGAAGTGCCAGTCTGTAGACACCACACTTGTCTGATGTCACAGCAGCCACCCCCATCTCAGTGCACAGCACCTGGATGGAAAGCAGGTGATGAGGAGCTCAGAGGGATGCTGTGGAGCTTTGCTGAGGTGTGCTGCTTGGGTCACACCCTGGGGAGATGCTGAGTCCACTGCTGGGGGGGGTTCTTGGTGGGATTCAGCAGAGCCTGCTGCAGCAGAAGGGAGCAGTGATGTTCTGCTGAAGTTGGGCTCTCCTGCTGTGGGAATGCTTAGATTTTTTTCTAAAAGTATGTTGAGAGTCATTTTCTCCCCTTTTTAAAGCTGGCATCATGAGGCTGCTGCTTCTCCTGTCATTACTGTTGGCCACACAGGTAACTGTCACAGCATGAAAGAACCAAAGCCATGAAATCCAAGAACAGAATCTGGGCACTCCCAGTTTGAGTTGGGCTGTAGCCCAGTCTGAGCTTGGCTGTGTGGTAACCTGTGCCTTGTTCTCTTCAGGCACAAGGGCTGCAGCTCACAGCTAGTCACAAAGGGTTTCAAACCCCTGTTCCTCTGATGTGCTCTCTGTTTTTTCTCCCCTGAGGGTTACACAAGCCAGCCCAAAAGCTGCCCTGCCTGAGAACAGCAGCCCTTCTTGAAGAGTCTCCACATAGACTCACTGCTAAATGGATTTAGGAGACACAGGAAAGGGTTAAATAGAAGATTATTTTTTTTTTCCTTCCTCATCTTTTTGTCTGAGGGTATTGGGTTTTTGTTTAAGTGGTGTTTTAAAAATAAGTTATTTCTCTTGGGTGCCATTTTTTACCATAGTCTCTTTTTTCAGCTTGCTCAGTAGCATAATCAGCACTTCTGAAGCCAGTTATTAGGAGGAAAATGACTTGCAAATTGTGATTAGTAGGCTACAGCTTTCAAATGCACTTATTTCCAACCCCCTGACCTTAATATTTGGCTTCCAGTTTCCTGAGTATAGCCATATAATGCCATAGCTTCTGGCTCAGCAATGGGACACAGCAGCATGCACCTTGGGGAGAAAAACACCTAAATAAATCAGAAAGCAACTCTTGGGGTATGTTAAAACCCTTGTGCAACTAGGAACTGAGTATTTTGGAAGCTCCTGGGAAAGCAGGAGCATCATGCAGAAGGTTGGGGGTTGGCCTTTGAGTCAGTAGGTGACATTCTCCAGCAGGTCGTTGTCTCTCTCAAGTGGCTGATCAGCACCTCAGCTCCATGCCCCCCTGTGTGTGAGTTTTAAGAGCAGAAGAGCTACAGAGGAGCTTCCCCAGAAAACTGCTGCAGCATATCAAGGTGTTGTGGAGCTGCTGCAAGGTGGTTTTGAGCTGAGTAAAAGCAACTCTGGTTAAAAACCCAGAGTAAAATCTTTGCCTCCCTTTGAAGAGCACAGAAAAGTCCTTCCTGTCTCACCTGTCATAGCGGTGAGATGGAAGAATGCATCATGTATTTTTGTAGCACATTTGATTTGGTACAAACTATTATTCATCTTATTTATTTCCTTTAAATGTTAATGTTTTGTACCAAAAGCTGCTTTTGCACAGACAGCTGGTGTGGGATGCCTAGGCACTTTGCTGGTCAAGAGAAGGAGCTTTCAGAGAAATCAGATCTGTTTCCTTATCAACTCTTCCTTCTGGTTTTGTTCCTAAGGGAAGTTCACACGAGTATTCTGAACAAATATTTGACATTAATGTGAAATGTTCTTTCCTGGTTACTGCACTGTGGCTGTTTACAGTGAATGGCTGTGAACCATGTGAAATACTCTCTATTTGTCTTTGAAATGTCAGAATCAGGTATTGGGTTGGTGGGCGGGATCTCCTAGCTCTAAATTAGAGTCCAGATGGTTCCAAGTGTTGTCTCCTCACCTGCAAGTTTTAATTTTACAGACGATATCAGAAATTGCAGAAGATAATGAAGCCCTGGTAAGACCCCGAATCCCCCTTGCCCACTGTCTCCTCTGCATGGCTGAGCCTGGGCCCTTGCTCTGATCTTGATCTCTCCATGCAGCTCTGCATCTTCATCCAGCAGCTCTCAGCCTTCTCTGTTCTCTGCTCTTTGATGCCTGTTACCCGTTTCTGAGGGGCCTGTTTTGCTTTGCTTGTGGAGTGCTTCAGTTCTGTAGCTTCTGCAGGGGCTTCTGCTGTTTCCTCAGTAAGGCTTTTGCTTCCTTTTCTCTTTTAATTTGAGCAGACCAATAATTTCGCTGCCTTCCCTAGTTCACCTCTGAAATGTGGCTGGCTGATGTGATTGCTAGTAGGCAATTTTAAGTACTGGTGTTGAGAGAGAAAGTAATTAGCCATGCTGAATTGAGCCGTGCTAATTATTGCAGGTAACTGCATAAGGGAAAAGTGTAGATAGTGAAAGGGCCTCACAGCAGAAAGTTCAGACACAAGCTTGTTGCCCTGATGGTTTTGAATGGAACTCAGGCTGCTTCAGCTTCAACACAGGCTTTGCTAAACTGGGACCCCAAGAGACACTCCACTCTCTGGGTGGGTTTGCAAATTGGGCATCTCAAGTGCAGCTAAAAACCAAGGAAGCAGAAGAATAATGAAGCAGTGAAGTGCACAGCTGTCACTCTGAGAGCTTGAGGTGCTTTGGCATGCAGCTCTCCAGCTGATTGCACAAATCTGCTCTAAACCAGCTTCTGAAACATTTCTTCTGAAATCATTGCCTAATAAATCAGTTAGACAGCAAGAATACGTTTGGCAGGGATCTGAAATCCTTCCTCAGTGTTTGCTTTCTCAGCCTAATACCAGGGAACTTGTTCCATAATAGAAAAGTTCAGATTCTAAGGAAAATGTTGAAAATGACATGAGGTTTTTTGGCAGCATCACCCCTGCCAAGACAAGGCACCTCCTGTGCACTTAGATGATGGATTTTTTTCTCAGTACTCTGGCAGTAGTTCTCTGGGGCAGAGCAGTTGCCCTCCTTCAGCATCTCTACTCTCCTGTGGGCTTCTCCACATCAAACAGTGTGTCCTCCAGAGAGTAGGAAAATGTTGACTCAGAGTTGCTTTGCATCCTGGTTTTAGGACCTGATCATATGGATGATCAGAATAAATTAATCTCTGTTTTTTCCCCAGTTTAGTGTTGATGACTCCTGGGAACAGGGTAAAACTCACCTCAGCAAGATTCTCACTGATCAGTGTAGATACAGCACAGCAGTAGGAAAGAAAGGTTGTGTGACTCAGGCTTATTCTAAGTTGGGAAAAGTCAAATCCTACATCAGTTTATGTCAGGGAACAGACTTTAGTAATTTCCAACAGTAATACATGAAATAATAAAATGAAAAGAAGTATTAAATGAACAGAAATTCTTGAGTTTGGGACTTGTAGTAAAAAAGATGCCAGAACCACATGAGAGCAGTACTTCTGCAAGCTGCATGTTCACACATTCTGAAGGCAAAGTGTATCCAATAAAGCTTTATGAGTGCAGTTATTGAGCAGCTGGACTGTTTTCCACCCATATATTAATGGGAAAAGGTCCAGTGAACCAAGAACTATAGAAAGCAACCCCTCAGAGTAGATATGATGAACTAAACTACACTTTAAAACTTTCTAGCCTCTACCTGCTGTCTTCTTGACTACAGAATCTTGAAGAAACCCAGTGTGAGATTAAAAAAAGAACAATTCCTTTTGATTTAAAGGATGCCATATTTCATAAAATGCCAGGATTTTATTTTATCTCTGGTACATGATGCACATGGTAGCCTGGCTTAATTAAAACCTGATTTTCACAGAGAGGCCTTGATTTAGATCTTTCTCAACTGAAGGAAGTTCTCAACTGTGAGTTTCTTTTTCTTTCTCTTTTCAGGTTTAGGAGCTCCTGTTTTGTTTTGGGATTTTATTTAAAGCATGTTGACTAACATTTGGAATTAAGTGTCATAATTCCCATGAGCCAGCTCCATTAATTGACCTTTGCATTGCAGTACTGAGTTGCAGTCAAACCCTACTGCTGGGACAGTGCCTGTGTAGTTACTTATTTCTATTCTTTTACCAGAAGATGGTGCATTTCAGGAAATTACCTCAAATGAGCAGAAACCAGGAGTTTCAAAGATGAGGAATTAAAGCAAATCCCACCTTCATGAAGAACCAGAGTAGAACAGTTCCTCTGGGCTTAGATTCTCCATGCACACAAACATTGAATGCACCTGAAAGTGGATTCAGTCACACTCCATAAGAGCTGCTACACCTGGATTTACTCAAGAACAGTCACAGTTCTGTTTAAAATTCACAGCTTGATTTTCTTCTTTAATCAGATTTCACTTTCAGGCTTGGAGAAGCCCTGATACCAGGAATCCAAAGCTATTTCAGGTTTTTGGAATGCCAAGTTTAGAAGCAGTGGGGCTTACCCTTGTAATCAAAGTGGTGAAAGTGCACCACACACACACACACACACAAAATAAATATATACTTCAGTGGTGCTTGGCAGGATGCAAAAAAATCCCCAACGCAGCAAAGCACCCAAATCTCTGTATCAGTTGCAGTGTGGCAGTTAAATGCATTTTCTGTAATGATCTAGAAAATAGGGGCAGTTACCCCTCAGATTCAGCTCTATTGAGTAACTGCCAAGTAGGTGTGAATTGCTCCTAGCTGGACGTGTTGGTGGCACAGCTACACCCTGGCAAAGGGGAGCTAAAAGGAAGCAGTGAAGAGGAGCCAGAGCAATGAAAAAGGACGTTGAGCACCCTGCCCTGGCACAGCAGCCTCCTGCATCAGCAGGCTTCATTGTGGCCTCAGTGAGCCTCTTGCCCCTCTGGCTTTTCCACAGCTCTGGCCCTCTGCAGATGAGAGACTCTGCTCCCCTGCTTAGATTTCTTCCCAGCCATTTCTCCTTGACAGCTCTAACTCTAAAAGCTGTCTTAACCCTTTGATGTTGACCTCCAAGATGTCAGGGCTTTGTGCTGCCCCAAGCTGGGCTGTGAGCATGGTTGCTGAATGAGAAGGGACTGAAACTGCTCCCTTAGCTCCTGCCTCTGGAAGAAGACTGCTGGAGAGGAGGAAGGCTCCTCTCCTTGCCCCCTGCCCACTCAGAGCTGTTCCTTTGCTGCACTGAGATCAGCTTTGGCTCTGGTTTGCTCAGCAGAAAGGGTTTGTGGAAAGGTTTGCTGTCTTTGGCTGCTAGTCTGAAGGGGCTAGTGGCTCTGTCCTGCTGTGATAGACAAGTACCAGTTAATGTCTGTTCTCCTAAGCAGCTTTTATCATCTAAAACAAAAGAGCCCACCTAGCTTTCTGAAAGCTTCTGTTGCTGCTCTGCTGTTACCTGCTGGCAGCTGAGCCTGCCTCATTATCTCGATTTAAAGAAGCATTTGAACAGCTGAATATTTTCCCTACTCTATAGCAATAAACTACTCACTTTAGTATGTTTGTTAAACAGAGACTGAGATTTTATTTATTTGGTTTCCCCCCAAAAAAATATCCAGGGGATTTGGGTGCTCAAGTCCCATTAATGCATTTTGATGAGAAATGCAAATTGCTTTAGACATCTTCGAAAACATCAGACATCTGAGGATTGCTTAGCACAGGTGATGGAGAGATGATTTAGCTTGGAGGAGTGATTCCAGGGAGGCAGGTGTGGTGGTCAGGGTCCATATGCACATTCCTGTCATTTTTTTTATTATCAAAGGAGAACTAATATCAAAACACATGGAGTATATTTTTTTTTCTTCAGTTTCTTAAGGTAGGAACGCTGGAAATTCTGAGGAATGTAAATGAGCAGGCTCTGGGCTGCTGTCTCTCTAGAAGCTAGAGGTGTGAAATGCAAGATGACAAGCTGCTGAGGCAGGTTTGTCAGAGGGCTGGAGGTGCCCAGGCTGTGGGCAAGGCACTGGAGCAGCTCTGGGCCAGCTCAGGGTGTTGGTGACACAGCTCTCTACGGATTAAAAGTCATCAGAGTGGGGAAACTTGCAGCAGTGTGAGCTGGCAGGAGGGGTTGACAGGCGGCTTTCCTGGGAGCACAGGGCATTCAAACACCCGTGCCAGGGAGATGGGGAATTGCAGATGCATCTTTCAGATCGTTTTCTCCTCTTGCTACAAGGACACCCCTGAAAACCCATCTTCATCGGGAATGCCTTGCACACCATGAAGTCATTTTGCCAGAGCAGTGAAGATTGGATATTTCCAGAACTGATGCAGATGAGTCTCAAAACTTTGTATTCAGAAAGAGGCCCCATTATTTCTCAGACCTTTATCATGACTAAGCCACTGAGCTGTTGAGCTGAACAGCCCCCACGTTTGCAGACCAACAGGCTTTAATTCCCTTGAACTTTCTAGTACCAATTCTGTCTGCTGCTCTTAATAGAGCAGTTGTGCACGTGGCTCTGGAAAGGCTTGGAAGGCTGGTGCTTGTGTTGAAACACCTAAGGATGAATGAACACCACTGTTCCCCCTCCAGATCCTTAAGTCCTTTTGCTCCAGTTGTCCTGGAGATTGCTTTCATCTCTGGCTGTGCTGTTCCTAAGGCTTTAAAGCCAGCTTTGGTTTTGGCAGTAGAGTGCACACGTGTATCTCCATTGAAGAAGACATGCTGTGTGTGGTGCTGTGCAGTGCAGAGGGGTGGAGTGCTCGGTGCTGCTGGGGCTGCATCCCTTCACTCCATGCAGTATTTGAAGCAGTGGAGTGACACCTGCTGGGATGTCTGATCATTGGAAGGTGGAAAGTACTTTTCACCTTCTGGATCCCAAAAGTGTCACATGTACTCAAACCAGGTTGATCCATGCAGACAGATATTTTCAGCTCAGTTAACCTGCTTCCTCTCCAGAGCAGGGGAGGAGGCTGCATTCCTTTGCAGGATTAACCAGGAATTCCAGTGAGAAGACTAAATGAGGGTTAGTTAAATTATTTTCTGTTGCAGGCACTGCTGTTGTGCAGGAGAACATCCATAGGCTGGTTGAATACAGCTCCAGGGACTCCTCTGAACTGTACCCATTGGTAGTGGGCACTGGCTCTCCTGCACAGTGACTTGTCTAGGAGGGGATTTATGTACTAAACACAGGTTAATCAACTAAGTTTGGGAGCAATATGTAAGAAAACCTAGGGGATACAAATCAGCTGCTTAGTTCAGCACTGGGAGAGAAATTTTTATCTACTTCTCAGCCTATATGCCCTTAAAAAAAAGTATTATTAGTATTTTTAATGGAATCTAATTTATCTCCTCAAAATACCAGAATTCCATATATTTGTGGAACTGTTCTGTGCTGGAGGTGCATGATAATTTGGTGCCTGTTTTTGAGGATGCCTTTCTTGAGGGTTTTATTTGTGGCTTCATAAATTTTATGCAGGAGAAACGGATTGGGGAAAATGACAGGACCAGAGCTGATTAAATTTCTGCAAAGTCTTATTGTTGTCTTGTTATGAAATCCATGGTTATTTGGAATGCTAATGATGACATTTGAAATCTAATTTATTTCGTAAGAGATTGGCAATATTAAAACCCAAGCAAACAGAACCAACCCCCTTATCTCCCCAAAACAAAACCAAGACCTTCCACATCATGGGTTTGCTGAACAGAATATTCCTTGCAGAATGAGAGTGGAATTCGTAAAGATTCTGTGGGTTTTGTTTGCTTTTTGGTGTATTTTTTTTTCCATTTTGACATAAATAATCAAAGTCACTGCAGATACACTTACTGTGGAAGAGAAGGGTGAGGGGTTTTCTGTTTGTTTGTATCTTTTTAAATTTTATTTTATTTTTAACTTTTTTGCTCATAAAATGTTACGAGTGGCAGGTTTCTTTTGGTGGAGTTTAGATGAACAGAAGAAAATTTATTAAATGAAGAGGCCAGGAGAGGCTGCATCTCACCAGCAGAAACCCCAAAATAGCATATTCTGTCAAATCCAGTAACCTGTTGGAGCTGCTATGCTGAAATGGATTTTTTAATGATGATTTTTACTTATTTAATTTCCTTTTTTTATTTTCCCTTTTTTTTTTTTTTGTATTCCACTGTCCTTCTGTAAATATCTTCCATCTGAGTGCACCTTCACTTACCTGGGTTGGGGCAGGATGAACAGGAGAGCAAATCCAAGGGTTACCAGTTCCATTGCTATATAGCATGAGATCCAGGTTTCCAACCTGCTGAGTTCTGCAGTTCCAATCTGATGGTTCTTTGCATTAATTTTTTTTTTTAGGGAAGCTGTTGCATGAAAATCACAGGGACCCCTCAGAGTGGGTAGAATGCTTGGTGCTTGCCAGTGGCTTAGTGGCAGAGCTCCTTGCAGGGGGTTTGACATTCCCTGGGGGGCAAGAACTGGTCCTTTGGAGCCCCCTGAGCTGCTGGGGTTGAGGAGTTCCCTCATGGAGCAGCTGAAATCAGGAACAGTGAAACCTTTCTGGCCCTGCCTAGGTGTAGAAGTGAAGCTCATCTTGCAAAGCTGGGTTTTAAGGTGCAGAATGCCTGTGCAAGCTTTAATAGGCAGCACTTGGGCTGGGTTTGAGCTGTTTGGAGTTGGGTTGATGGGGAGATGCAGTGAATCTCCAGTGGGCAGGCATACAGTGGAGTGAATTGCAAACCCTAATGGAGGCCAATCCATGCCTGGGTGAACTGGGTGAGCTTGGTGGTTCACTGACATGGGTGCCCACAGAGAATACAAGAGCTGCAGGCTCAGAGAAGGAAATCAAGGCAATAACTGGAAAATTACTGCTCAGTAGAAAATACCATTTTTAAACCAAACAGAGGTGCCAGTCTGTATGACCCTCAACTAGGAGCTCTATTGATACTCCCTAAGTTGCCAGGAAAAAGCTCAGTTCTTTTCTCCCATTAGATCTAAAACTCTGGAGTCTATCCAAGCAGCTGAATTTGGACCATCTGATTTCCTGCATGGTGTTCTGGGCAGCAGCTCTTCTCTTACACAGCTGCTTTCTTCCAGGTGACTGTTCTTGCTCTCCATGCTCAGTTGCTCTGAAGACTGTTACTCTGGCTTTCTGCTACCTCTTAGTTGCTAAGTGGCTTCCTCCCCTGCCTGCCTGTGAGCTGCCTGCTGCTCTGTGCCCTCCTTGCCCTGCTGCATGACTGGTAAATGTTGTCACGACTCCTGTCTCTTGCAGCTTTGGAGATATGTTGTCCTTTACACTGACTGCCTTTGTTGAGCTGATGGATCATGGGATTGTATCGTGGGATACATTCTCTGTGGCATTCATTAAAAAGGTAACTTTGGAATCATTGCTGTATCAGTTGAAAGCTCTGAGGTGAGTTGTGGCTTTTTCTCCCCCCAGCTGTATGATTTAGGGCATTGGTCACAAGCTACACGAAAATGGGATTAAAGTGCGTTAAAGTGCTGCTGCAAACAGTGAGTATTTGCAGTTGTAATCTCACAATTTCTAGGGGTTATCAGTGGGAGTGAAACTGGATCAATGTTGTTTTAGGCTGATAACATAAGAAATTGCCTAATTACAGCCTGACCTCCCTGTGCAGACACCTCGTAGTTAAAGCAAAAATCAGTGTTCTGATTGAATGTGAATTAAAGTGACCAGCACCATATTTCTTGAACCAGAAACCAGCACTGAAATGTTTCCTCTGGAGGTATGGGAGGAAGAGAAGTGGGTTTGTTTAAAAATTGAAATGAGGTTGATATCTACTGAGTTTATCTGGTTGAACTCTTGCCCTTCTGAATCTTTCAGCTGAGATCTGTGGTTTTGAAGCAGATCTTTCCACAAGTTGCAGCATTTTTGTTTCTTTACTTACACGTAGGAGATGCAGAAATGCAGCAGAAACACAGGAGTGCTCTCAAAGGACAGAGATTTAGCAAGACCAGAAAAAAAAAAAATGTTTTTACCAATTTAAACCTTTTCCTTCCCTGGTGGGGGGTTTGATGAAGAATTTTCAAGCTATAGTTTGAACTTAGAACTTCTCTAAGTTTAAGTTCAAAAGATATCAGAGTTCCTTCACTGAAGTGATGTCAGAAGCAGTAATGGAATCAATGCAAGCAGTGGCAAAGGTATCTTAATTTTTCCTGTGTCAGAGCAAAGACTTGGAATTTAAATTTGGTTAGAAAATTACTACCTCCAAAGGAAAATACAAATGTACTTTTCTTACCAGAAATGGAAGAAGAATCCGTTATGAAAAGAGTGTTAGATATTCAAGCTCACTTTTGGATGGAAGGAAAATGAGTGTATTTGATCTGGTTTCTGCACTTTTAATCTTACAATCTGGAGAGATAAAGATGGTTTTTGTTACCTTATCACATCTGCTTTTTAACTGACTTCATCACATAGAAGGTCAAACCCCAACTTTACTGTGAGGAGCTACTAAGAAGTGTATGAAGATGCTGAAATGAGTTTCAATCAGTCTGCTTTGTTAGCAGCTCCAAGTGATTTCTCACCAACATTTCTTGCCCTGTGTGTTGTGTAGTGAGTAGAGAGGTGTTATGTGCACCCCTTCTAATCTCTTGGGTCTGGCACTGCCACAGGTGTTCCTAGGCAGTGACCTCCTTAAAAAACCCACCAACCAACCAAGAACAAAGAGAACCCCCCCACCAAACAAACAACATCAACACAAGACACACACAAAAGCACAAAGCACTCTCACGAGGTACCACTGAGAACCACCAGTGAAACCACTGGACAAGAAAGAAGAATGGGACAGTTGGAAGAGAAGCAGAAGGAGAAAGAAAGGCAGGAACAGAGGAAAGGGGCCCAAGCATGTCTTGACCTGCCAGCAGGAGCCAAAACATGGGCCCTCAGTGGGGTTCTGTGGGCAGAGGGCAAAGCAAAGGAGCCCCCCCAGCCCCTGTCTGTGGTGCCACCCCACAGCTGTTCTCTTGGGTTTGGACAGGCCACTTGAGGCTGCTGAGGGACTTGCTCAGGTGGTCACCAGGGTGGACAAGGGAGCTGATGAAGTTTCTGCTGTTTGAGGGGCACCTTTGCAAGCTAGTGTTGTGCCCTTTGAAGCTGTCTTTGGTGGGAAATGGAAGCCAAACTGGAATGGGGAGGAAGGAATCAAGTCGTATGAATGTCTTTTTGCCCTTTGCTTTGTTTTTGCTGTTACTCCTTTCCTAACAATGCAGAAGCTGGAGGAGACTTGAAGGGGAACCTTGAACTGTAGTGGCCAGCTGCTTGGTGCTGGATGCAGCTTCCCTCCCATCCTTTGGGTACATTAAGGCTGCTCTTCCAACCAATAGAAATGACAACTTTCAAGGGGAGCTTTGTTCCTTATCAGAAGGGGAATAATAAATCCTTATGACGTGGAAGATTCTTTTGCTTATGACAGCTTATTTCCAGCTTCATAGCTGCCTAAAGGATTTGGATGCCCAGTCCTTAGAAACTAGAATTAGTTCTATGCTGTACTGCTCCTCCCACAAGAGGGGAGAGAAAGTTTGTGGTATTGGTTGAGACAATTAGAAAATATCTCTTGGAATGACTTCTGTAACTGCTGTTTAATGGTATGGGGCAGGGTCTTAACCTTGAGGAATTGTTTTCCTTCTCACATGTGCTGTGCAAGGCAAATGGTGGCAGCAGGGACAGTGTCTGTGTCTCACAACTGGCAGCTGTTTTTCTCTAGTCAGTGCAAACTCTGGTTCCCTGCCTGGAAATGGGTGCACACTTTAAAACTCTGCTGTGCACTGGGACTTGACAGAGAACAAAAAACCTTGCCAGGTTCTTCTATGTGTTTCTGACACCAGAGTCCAGGCAAATAACCAATGAACATCAGAATATCAGACCTGGGTCCTTCACTGTTGTGGTTCTTGGTGGTGGTGTGGGTTTGTTGTTTTTTGTGTGTGTATTTATTTTTTTACTAATTTTCACATGTTAAATTTTGAATTCTCCCTGTGCTTTAAGTGCTGAAACAGGAGGAGAACTCCAATGCTGTAGTTCAGTTTGCTGTAGCATTCCCATCTACCCTCACTTTGTGTATTGAGCTCCAGTTTCAGCCCTGGGACTGCTGTGCAAAGGATTGCAATTCCTCCTTTCCCTTGAAATCCTTTGCAGTTGAGGCTGCAGCCACTTGTGTGTGGCTGTATGGCCCAGGGGGACTGCAGGGACAGGCTACAGGTCCTGTGCTGCCCAGTTTGCTCCATCACACCCACACCAGGGGGTGTACAAAGCAGTGCCTTGTTGTGCAGGAGGGTGCCTTGCTATGAGCCTGCATTATTTTTATCCTCAGAAGTTTGGATAAATGAACACTGGCTTATTTTAGGGTGTTGAGAGCCCTCCCCATGCTCAGCAAGCAGAGAACAACAAATCACACGGATTTGGACCCCTGTTGATTCTGCACAGGAAAGGCCTTTTTTTTCCACTTTCGGAACTTCACGTATGGTAATAGATTTTTATTTTTGATTTATTTATTTATTTTTC
>VYZU01021086.1:0-10091 GCA_013401355.1 Ceyx cyanopectus | reverse complement strand
TGGACTCTTCCAACCAAAATGATTTTTAAGAGCATCAAATCCAGGCTGGTGCAGAAAAGCTTTTCTCCATGAGTGTGAGATTCTAGCCTGTAGGACTCTAATGGGGTGTAGAGCTGGAGGGTGATGCAGAAATCCTTTGCCCTTAGCTGGGGGCTCTTCCAGCTGCCTGCAGGCCTGTGGTGGGTTCCATTATCACAGTCTCAGGTATTGAATCTTATAAAAGTAATTTATTCAGATGGTTCAGTGAAAAAACCAAACAAACAACCCACAGCTTGAGCTGGTGCCTCTGGAGAAAGGTTTGTTCCCACAGTAATATTGGGGTCTGGGGTCATCTTGTTCCTCACTGGATCACTTCTCTGTCCTCAGGTTGGTTTTTCTTTCCCCCTCCAGCTTCTCTGCATGAAGTGGGAGGTTGAAGATGACCTCTGGAGTTCCTGTTCTGTGAAACAAAAAGCTGCTTTCACTCGTGTGAGAGAAAATGCATTCAATCTTCCCCCAGACCAGCAGCAGAGAAATGTTTGCCAGCAGAAAGATGGTCTCTTGCTTGCTGGCTCTTATCATGAGCCTCAGGAGGAGATAGCCAGGTGAAGTCTCTGCTGAGTGGCACAGGGATGGGACCTGCTCTGCTCCTGCCTCCTGCCTCTTCTGTTTGCTGAGCACAGAGGGGAATTCAAGGCCATGGGGCTGTGCTTGTGTTTGATTCTCTTGCTGTTGGTGTTTGGTCTCCCCCTGCTTTTCTGAGAGGTGGCTGTGGGTCTTTACCAGGAGAAGTGCTGCTGCAGAGCTTTTGCCACCACTCCCTTGCAAATCCAGCTGTTGGAATCTCTGAGAAGGCAGCAGGCTGGGTCTGTCCCCCAGTCTGTCCCCAGGCCTTTCTTCAGCCTGTTGCTGCTGCAGAGTCTCAGCTGCTGTGTTGGGAGTGCTGCAGGATGGGACCCACAGCTCTGCCTGACTGGCAGCACCCTTGTGTCAGCAGCTGAGGTGTAACTCAGCCCCAGCAGGCTCCTGCCCCTTCCTTTTTCTTCAGAGCCACTGCAGCCACTTGGAAATGGAAATCCATAGATTGTGTGAAGTTCCTGCTTGAGAACTCAAGTCAGAAATGAGATGGGTGGCTCAGAAAAACCCTGTTCTGAGACTGGCACTGGCCTTGTAGAGATGATGTGTGTATGTTGGTGTGAGAAGGTGATAAGAAAACCCAGAAGGTTGATTTTCTGGTGTTTGTGTAAGTACAGAACTGTTCAGCCTCTCCCCCCTGTAGCAGCTGTGCCTGTCCCAAATGTTTCTTGTTCCCATCTCTTTGTGGATCTGGAGTACTGTGTGGGAGGCTCCCAGGCTCCTCCTGTCCCCTCCTGGCTTGTCAGCAATGCCACAGCTACCTGGGGAGAATGAGAAGACTCCTGGTGCAGTCTGAAATGGGAGAGGAACCAACTGCCTGGCCTCAGGTTGCTCTGCACTTGCCCTGTGACAAACCTCAAAGCTATTTAAAAATGGAGACTGCTTTATGAATTTGCATCTGAAATGGTGGATTGATGTCTTCTGAAGCCCAGCATTGGGCTCAGAGCCTTTTGAAGAGTCTACCTCTGCTTTTTTTTGGGGGTGCTTCTGCCAGGCATCCTGTCTCGAGGAGCAGTGCAGAGACTGAGCAGGTTTGGTGTGTGTTGGAATAAAAGCTGTTTTCATGTCACTGACAGCCATAATTCAACCAAGCTCTAGATTCTCTGAGTTCTTCCCATCACTAGATCCCTAAGAATTGGAGTTGTTTCATTAGCACCCTAAGGACATCTCAGAGCATGGCTTTGATGAAGGAATTAATGCACCAGCCTGGTTTAATTCTGCTGAAGACAGGAAGCTTTAGGCAGCCCCGTGTCATTGTATTTTTATTTTCTGTCTATTAAAACTCCTGTGCAAACACTGCAGTCGATAATCTCCATGGAACTCCTCTTGCTTACACTGGGCTGCTGTGTTGGGATTAAGGGAGCTGCCAGACAGACAGACAGACAGATCCAGGCAGCAGTCAAGAGCTGGCACTTCAGTCCACAGGGTTTGTGTTTCTAAGCTAATCACATTTAGTGCTGGTGTTGAGCTGCTGCCTGGCTCCTCCACGGGAGCTGCAGGAGTTCTTTTCCAAGTGCTGGTCCCTTCCAGTTAGGTTTGAATGCACCAGTGAGCTGCTGAAAGCTGCCAGGGAGATTTCAGCTCTGCATCCCATAGCTGCACCCTGTGTGGGATTGAGGATCTCATTTTAGGAGTGAGGAATGCCCTGGGAAGCTGCAGAGCTCAACTGGTCCTGCTGCCTGTGCTTCATGGGACAGGAATGTTCATGGTGCTGAGAGAGTGGCAGTGCCTGCAGAAAATGTGCTTTGAGTCAAGGCAAAACAAACTTTCTCTCCTGAACCCCAGCCAGGGCAAAACCCAGCACAAATCCAGCCTGGGTGGAGCAGGGCTAGAGAGCAGTTCAAGGAAAAAGACTTGGGGATGATGGTTGTCCTTTCTTTTGCCCCAGGAGTTTCACATCAAAGCTGTGAGATTTTTCTTCTTTAGCTCATAATATTTTTTTTCTCCTCTTTTCTGACTGCAAGCAGTTGCATCTAAGTGACTGCGACCTGAGCAAATGAAAATGTTATTTGGCTGCTATTTTGGCTGACTTCTTTTTGTTCCTTAGGAAAGAAATGAAGTGGCTTCAGTCAAAACCACATGCTAATCCGTTTGTAAAATAAATGTTTGTGTTATTGCTCCAGGGAAGTCTTGTTTCAGCTTTGCACAACTCCAGACCCATAAACCATGTAATTGACCAAAAGTTACTCTGGTTTTGCAGGCAAGCAATGCAGCGTGGCCTAAAAAGCTATTAAAGATAATATTTAATAACCTGGTTTTATAGCAGCATTATGCATTGAATTATCATAGTGTGAAATGAGGTTTTCATGTACTCTTACCTCAGACACTTCTCAGATGAGCCATTTATTTTCATTTATTTAGCCTACGAACAGCTAAAAGAGCAGCTTTCACTTCTGGGATTTAATATTTGTTGTGACCTGTTGTTTTTGGCTTAATTTTAGACTTTTTTTTTTTAGCTGGGTTGTGAGTAATGGTTTGTTTTGGTGGTAGAGCCACCTGAAAAATAATGTTTTGCCTTCTGATTTTAAGGCACAAAGAAAGGAAAACTTACTTGAAGTTCACACGTCTCCTCCTGAGAGTGTTTCAGATCTGTTTCCAAGCTGCAGAAATGTTTCTATTTTTTAAATTGATTTTATTGAGGTTTTTTTTTTTATGTGCTTGTTGGTTTGTTGTGTTTTTTTCCCTAATGAAAATACCATTGTGCTTTTCCCAGCATTTTTTTAGATCCCTCTGAAGATCCTCCCTCTGCTCAGAGCACGTTTCCCCCGGGAGCTGAAGCTGCCTGACCTCTGGTTTAAATGTCAGGGGTGTTTCACCCTTCCCTTCCAGATCCCATTTGCCTTTTTTAACCTCTCTGCAGGACCCCCTTTGGAGCCTTTTTAAGAAGCCCTTGTGCAGCCCGAGCTGTACAACAGCTGGGGTGTATTTTATTTGGTTTATAGCTGCTTATTGATTGAATTTGTGACCGTGTGTGCTGTCAGTGGGGCTGGCTGGGCTGAGCTGTGTTTACAGCAGGGTGAAGTATCATGTCCTAACTGGATGGCAGGACACAGCCTGAGTTTCTTGATGAGCCAATAGATCCACAGAGCCTTCAAATTCCCCGTGTTGTAAAATGTGGGCACTATTCTCACCCACTTCTCTCAAAGCAGAATCCCCTGGGTGAATCATTCCCTGTTAGCACACGGTGTGAGAGGACAGACATTGATATTCTTCTGTCAGACTGAACTTCTCTCCTCTCCCTTTCTCCCAGGGGTCCCCAGGCATGTCCAAGGTGGTGTGGTTGGTATCAAACTTCCCTGCTCCCTTTCTCCCAGGGGTCCCCAGGCATGTCCAAGGTGGTGTGGTTGGTATCACTGTGACTGTAGAACTTCAATCACATTACTCCAGCCTGGCTCTGACTCCTGTAGCCACCTTACTAAAGATGAATATAACTTGAATTTTTGAATACAACTCGATGAATATAACTTGAACAACNCGAGGAGCTGCGGGCCCGTCTCTGCTGCAGGCTCAGCTTCGGCACGGCGGGGCTGCGCTCGGCCATGGGGGCTGGCTTCTGCTACATCAACGACCTCACTGTCATACAGTCCACACAGGTAGGGGTGGCTGCAGGCCAGGGCTGGGTGTGCTCACTGGGTGTGTGTGCATCCTCCCCTGCTGCTGAAATGCAGGGTGAGGGTGGAACACAGCAGCCGTTCAGCAGCACGGGATGGGTAACCAGTGCAGGAGCTTGATCAGGTTTCAGTAGGTACCCTAGGAGGGGAATAGTCACAGAATGGGAAGGGAACTTTCAAGCTCATCCAGTCCAATCCCCTGCAGGGAGCAGGGACATCTGCACCCAGAGCAGGGTGCTCAGAGCCCTGGCCAACCTCACCTGGGATGGTGCCAGGGATGGGGCAGCCACCACCTCTCTGGGCAGTCTGGGCCAGACTCTCACCACCCTCAGCACAAACAATTTCTTCCTTCTCTATAGTCTAAATCTCCCTCTTTTAGTTTAAAACCATCACCCCTATTCTACCACTACACTCTGGTAAAGAAGCTCTCCCTATCTTTCTGACAGGCCCCTGAATTACTGAAAGGCCACCAGAAGGTCTCCCTGGAGCCTTCTCTTCTCCAGGCTGAACACCCCCAACTCTCCCAGCCTGGCCTCCCAGCAGAGGGTTCCAGCCCTCCCAGTGTTGCTGGGGCTCCTCTGGCCCTGCTCCACCAGCTCCCTGTCTCTGCTGTGCTGAGGATCCAGAGCTAGACCCAGCCCTGCAGGGGGGGTCTCCCCAGCATGGAGCAGAGGGGCAGAGTCTCCTTCCTTGAGCCATAATAATTTCCACTGGAGTTTGTCTGGTAGTTAAAGTCTGTTATACTGCTCCCTAGTTAGAAATAATTATATGCTGTAGAACTTCTACTATTTGTCAAAAACTAAACAAACCCCACCTCCCAAAATGCCAAAACTGTCCCCAACCAACCAGGCTTTTTCTTTCCTTTTTAACCCAGGTTGTGAATAGCTGTACAAAAATAGCAGGTCTTGCTAAGGAAATAAATGGGAAGTTAAGATGAAAAAGCAAATGTAGACTGACTGTGAAGAATATCTGTATTGTAAATGGACTTATGAGGAATCCTTCCACCAATGCTTGTTGTGTTCCTTACAACTGGATTGGATGGTTGTAGGAAATACTGTGGTTAAGTGCCCTGGATTTACTGTAACCCTTGGTGCTTTTTTAAATAGAAAATTATTTGAGATATGAGCCTAAAACTCTCAAAGCAGCAAATCTTACATCACATAACTGTGTCAGATGGGTGGTTCATAGTTTCTGATTTAATATTGGCCTAATTGGATTAGAGATCTTATAGAATTATTTGCTCAGAAAACCTTGCAAGCAGATGTTGATCTTTCTGAAGACTACCTCTTGGAGTATTCTGGGATGGATTCCTTGATTTGAGTATGGACAGGGAGATCTTGGAACTGAGACATTGCTCTTGACTGCCAGTTTGCTGGCTGCATGCTGGTGATGTTGGAAAGGGTCTGATGGGATGGGTGTGCCTGTGGTGTCCAGCTTTGATCAGGGAGGCTTTAGGCCTGATTTTCAGCTCCTCTGCTTGGTGCTGGTGCTGGGTGTGTGTTCAGAAGGGCACAGAAGCTGGTCCATGGAGCTGGGGAGCTGGCTAGAGGCTGCCATGGAGTTGTGAATGAGACCAGTGCTGGGGGGAGCTTATGGCAGAGACTCCTCACCTCTGACAGATCTCCCCGAACCATGCTTTGGTTTCTTTTGACTCTGTAAATGGATTAACAACCAGAAATACCATTTTCTGCACTTGTTTCTTCAATACTTTTTCCCTTTTTCCCCCCTCCCTGTTAATTTTGGTCTTGAATGCCAGAAGAGGGCTGGAAAAATAATCAGTCTCTTCTCTGCTTCCCTCCTTCTCTTTCAGGCAATGTTAATGAATTGTATGTGAGGTGATTTGCCAGAGATATCAGCCTGGTAATTATTATAAGGCTTAATCATCTCTGCTTTTCTTTGAAGTGCTGCTTTGATCAAGGGCAGATGACTGAATCTTTCTCAAACTTGGTCCCCAGTTGTCTCCTTCTTCATCTTTTTAATAAACACTTCTGGAAGGAACAGCTGATGGAGTTTTTGATCTGAAGGGGTCCATGCTCCTTTTCTATATTACTGCCTCATTCTTAAATTTGGTTTTTATACAGTCCCAGGGTGCTTTTCAGTGTGTTCTATCAATTTTTCTGCAAAACAAGTCGATTAGATAACTACTTTTCACAACCAAACCATAAAAAATTAACTCGGGGTGCATTTGAAATTCATCTGATGTTATCCAGCCTTTGAGCATGTAACAGAAGAGTGAATTTGAGCAGTGATTTCTCCAGGGTTGTAGTCCTGTAACCATCATGCTGGACTTTGATAGACCTTCCTGCACATACTTTAGTACAGTAAATATTAAGTAAAAAGCAATTGGATTGTTATGCTGCAAAACAGCTTTCACTCTGGTGGAGGATTTGTCAGGCAAGGAAAGAGAAGTGTTGAATCCTTTGGAAAAGAAATAGCATGAATCAGAAAATGGCTGCTCCATATTTCCCTTCCTTATGAACCTATAAAACATGGCTTTGGACTGTGTATATTAAATATACTTAAATATTTTATCTGTTTCCACCTTTTGGCTATTGAAAACACAATGAAATATATCTACATTTGTAATAATTTCACTTGGAACATTAATAAAATACTGTAGTTGTGACTGACCTACTAAATCTTATCTATGTGATCAAGTCCCTCTGTATAAATAGAGCTTCAGCCACATGGTAAAAGGTGTTTTATTACCTAAGTTACAAAGGGTTGATAACAGTTCTCATTTAATCCTGTGTCCTGTCTCCTTGTAGGTGAATTCTCTGGCAAAAGTCCCTTGTAGACATGACTGAAATAATTTGGGGTTTCTTGGCTCAGGGTGTTGTGCTTAAAACCTGCAACAGCCAGGACTTCATTGAGCTGTTTGATTGAACTTGTACAACTGGAGCCCAAATGCTGGTGGTGAAACCAGATTCCAACAGCTGGAAGGCTCTGGGAAGAAGAGAAGTAACTTGTTTGGGGCATGGTGGTAGAGTTTGAAACCCAAATTCACATCTGACCCTTTTTTCTCATCATTAACATGATGGTTCTAACAAAGTTGGGTGGTTTTTTTTTTCAGTTTTCTAACCTGTAAACTGGGTGATTCTTCCTTTAGTTCTGACTGGTCTGAGTATGCCAAAGCCTCTGCCAATCCTGTATGAGCAGAGCTTACTGATGTGGATACAGGTTGTCTGCTGACCCAATGGGAAGGAGCTGAAGCCAGGTGGGGTTGGTTTTTCTCCCAAGGAACAAGAGACAGGACAAGAGGAAATGGCCTCAAGTTGCACCAGGGGAGGTTCAGGAGAACATGAAGAACAATTTCTTCCCCACAGGGGCTGCCCAGGGCAGTGGTGGAGTCCCCATCCCTGGAGGGGTTTCCAAGCCATGGAGCTGTGGTGCTGAGGGCCATGGGGCAGTGGTGCCCTGGCAGTGCTGGGGTAATGGTTGGACTCCATCTTACAGTTCTTTCCCAATTTAATGGATTCAGTGATTCTACTCCTGACAAATCCCCTGTCTTGGAAGCAGAGTGAACACCTCAGTGATGCTGGGAAAGGGAGTAACAGGCACTGCACTTCTGGCCTGTGCAGTGTGTTGGGGCTGGAGCTGCTCGTGCTCTGAGTGCCTGAGCCTTTCATGCTGCCTTTGTGTTCCCAGTCTCCTGCAAGCCTGACTGGCCTGGGATCAAGTGACTGATCCCCATTCTTGGCAGAAAGTGAGAAGTTTCCTTTTGCTCAGCAGGGAATGTGTTTGCTAGCTTGGCTTCACGGGCATTACTGTTGTTTTGTGAGTAACAAAGTGGGTTGTACTCATTTGCTCCCTCTGTGGAGCTTCTATTTTTAGTTGTTTATTAAAACCACATATCAAGTTAGAAAAAGCAGTGTCTGGGAAGTGGGTTAGAATTTGTTTCTGAAGTCAGCTGCATCAGATGTAATCTCTTTTGTTTCAGAAGCTAAGGGCATGAACCATTTTGCTGAACCAAAGCTGAAACTGAGCAACCCTGTCTCTTCCATCTTTACCCTCACCTGCTGTAGGAATAAATGGCCATTCAGGAAGGTAGACTTCAGTGTAATTAAGATATTTCCTTCAATTAAACCTTAGTTCAATAGCATCTTAAGTACAGGATGTAATCTTCATTTCCATTATTAACTTTCTATCATGAAAAGTCTGATCCAGGCAGGTACAGCACGTCGTGGAATCACAGAATGGTTTGGGTGGGAAAAGTCCTTCAAGATCATCTTGTTCCAACCCCTCTGCCATGGGCAGGGACACCTCCCACTAGAGCAGGGTGCTCAGAGCCCCATCCAGCCTGGCCTTGAGCAGATCCAGTGATGGAGCATCCCCAGCTTCCCTAGGGAGCCTTTGCCAGTCTCACCACCTCCTGAGTGACTCCTCCTGAATTTACAATCTCAGTCTCTTCCAGTTTGGAGCCATCACCCCTCATCCTCTCACCCTTGTCAAGTGTTTTTCTTGTAGGCCCCTCTCACACTGGAAGGATGCAGTGAGGTCTCCCTAGAGTTGCTTTTGAGTCTTTTCAAGACTGTAGGTGTGGAACCTCAACATAAAGCCTGGATTTCCCTGCTCATGTCTTATTTTGACCCTGCTGACCCCTTTGCTTTTGTTAATAGGCAAGTAACCCCTCCCTGACCTCCACAATGACAAAACCAGTCAGCCTTTCATTGCTGTGAGTTTACTGTTGCTATATAAGCAAAGCTTAAGAGAATAGTTGGAAGGTTTAAATCCTGACCCTCATAAAGCTGGTAGTGTGTCTCTGGGTTTCCCCAGCCAAAAATCTTGCCATCCTGTTCTTGACACCATCACTATCCCAGGATAAATTTCTGTCACAACCTGAGCCTTGAAAAAAGGAATTTTTTACATTGAAAAACTTATTGAAGAAAGGTTTTATTGCAAGAGGTGTTGGAGTTACTACCTGCCCTCTGAGAGGGAGAATGGCACCTAGCAAGAAAAACCCAAACAAGTCACCTTGAGTGGAGGGCTCAGATCATGGAGAGACTCTGCACTCCCCTCTCACTGCCACTTTGCAGTTATTTTTATTTCCTGCAGCTTTAGTAAAGGTATTTTGTCAATAAATAAATGAATCCAGTAGGGCTGGACTGATTTAATCTGTGGGTTTGGTTTTTTTTTTGGCTAAAATGAAGGTGCTTTGTCCTCCTACTGCATATTGTGGTGGTGTCATTGTAAGCACTTGGAAGAAGGGAGTGAGGAAGGAATTTGATGTGCAGGATCCTAGAGATGCTGGAGCTGTCTGGACATTCCAGGGATGCCCTCAGTGTCAGGGGAGAGATCCTGGGGGGTAGATGTGAACCAGAACTCCTGTGTAACTCCCTTATGTTTGTAGAGTGTTTAGGCATCTGTAACATGCTGATTTTTATGTGTTTGTCTAATAAGGTCCCACTTCTTCCTTGGTGGAAAGGGAAAAGAACCATTAAAAAAATCAGAGCTCAGTTTGTTGGGAGCTTTCCAGTTGAGAGATGACTTATTGATGATGATGATGATCCAGATAAGGGCATTGTAAAGAACTGCACTTGAAGAAAAAAATCAATTTAATTCTAGTACAAAACACCCCCAGCCCTTTTCTCAAGAGGAAGTTTGTACCCTCCTGGGAGGCAGCCCTTTTAAGATAAGCCTGTTTCTGGGGGGGTTCCCAGAGCTGTGCTGGTGTTGGGGAAGCTGTCTGCTGACTGTAGGGAACTGTAGCTTCTGGAAACTTCCATTTAAAAACAGTGCTTTTCAGCTAAAACTGCTGATCCACTCTGGGCTGCTTCAGTGATGGATCTCCAGAGAGATTCTAACTGGGAAATAGATGGATGAGAAGGCCACAGGGAAGGTGAATCTGGAGCACCACATAACACA
>VYZU01021033.1:0-12273 GCA_013401355.1 Ceyx cyanopectus | reverse complement strand
TATATATAATAAATATATATAACATATTTAGAGTAAGCAGAAGCATGCTTCTCTCTCAAAACATTATAGTTCTATATCATGTGTTTATTATTCTGAAACTAGATGTTTTCAAATTGTCCCTTCATACAGAGTTTGTTGCTCCCATGTAGCTGTTTTATCTGGAGATTTTGAGATGTTATTTGCCTGGATGAGTTCATCAGAAAGTAAAGAGGGAGGGATCTCTTTCAGCTCTCTGTCAGCTCTCTCTTTCTGCTATGAAATGAGGAGGGAAAACAAATGAGGAAATGGGTCTTCCTCATCTGATGGCTTTAATTGCCAGGATGACAGTATCTCCTGTAAGTATTTTAGTTCTGCACACGCAAACTCACACAAGAAAATTTGCTGGTTCATTGGGTCACGATGTAAATCAATTCAAACTTAATTTGAGATACTTCATTTAGACTTCTTGTTTGAACCAGTGATCTGTGGAAAATCTTGTTTGTGCAAAAGCAGAAACAGAAGTTAATAGATATAGAGTGCCAAATTATGTTGCCAGAACAACCAATTTAATGAAGTTTTTACCTGCAGATTTGACTAGTAATCAAGGCAGTTTGTAGAAAGGTATCTTGACAAGGTATTTAAATATTATTTGCTGTCAAGTGCAAACATGAACATGTCATTGTGAATTTGCTAAACTGAGAGTTGGATGCATGAATGTAATAACTCTGTTCTCCAAGTGCAGTTTGGAAGTTTTTCTGGGGATACTTATCTATTGCCAAAAGGAACTGGTATTTATGATAAGATATAAACAACTGTTCTTCATCAATGAAGAAGTTCCAGCAGTTCTATTGCTGGACCTATACATTTTTTTATTGATTTTGAATTTAAATAATTTTAAAATATATTTTATATCCACCTTCTACGATTAAAATACTAGTTTTTATTTGGGCAGCACAAAATGGTGGAATGGAACAGGAAAATTGAAGTCCTTTTTACACATATTGTATATGCAAAAGTTCTTCTTTACAGTTATAATGATGATAGGCTAACCACAAAAGCATTTGTATTATATTTTTAGATTTTAAGAGCACCAGATGGAGAAAAGCATCCCTTTCAGCTAGGCAGTTTAAAAACATGTAGCTCCACAAGAATCTGAATAGCACTTCCAACAATGTAGGCACTCTTTAATTTTTACTTTAGCATCAGCAGCTTGTATGTTGAAAGGAACATATTTTCTACAGCCCTTCAGATGTTTCATTGTACAGGGATACTGGCTGTGTCTAACAGTCTAGAGTTTCTCCACAAGTTTAAAATAGACAAATCTATTTTTTTAAAAATTTACATAACCTAAATACTTTAATTCTAAGCATATCTGAATGCCCTTGTGCATTAAAATATCCAGTACTAAATCCTGAAAGGATAAAAACTCAAAATCAGTATGTTTTTGATCAGTATTTTGTGCCTGTCACTGAGACAGAAGATGCCCAAGGATAGCTGGTGGGATTCACTAGTGGAAAACTGACATGGCACAAAGACCACAACTGGTTTGTGTTGCCAGAGAGGGTCAGTGAACCTAAAGCATTTGCAAGACATCTTCAAGGCCCTTTCACAATCTGCACTGACTCATGGGCCAATGCCAAAGCTGCTGCATGTGCTCACCTGCCATTGCTCTGGCTGGCAACAGGAGGTCCCACCCCTAGCACTCAGATGAGGCATGAACTGGGTTGATCTCCACCCTGCCAGCAACTGCTGATGCAGGGGAATCATCAGTTTGATGTTGGGACCAGGCAATAAGTGTGGTACTGCTGGAGCCACAAAGATGTTGAAGGGAGTGGAGCATCTCTCTTATGGGAAAGACTGAGGGAGCTGGGGCTCTTTAGCCTGGAGAAAAGGAGACTGAGGGGGGACCTCATCAGTGTTAATAAATATATAAGGGGTGAGAGCCAGGAGGATGGAGCCAGGCTCTGTTTGGTGATGCCCAATGACAGGACAAGGGATAATGGGTGGAAGCTGAGGCATAAGAAGTTTAATCTAAACATGAGGAGGAATTTTTTCACTGTGAGGGTAACAGCCACTGGAACAGGCTCCCCAGGGAGGTTGTGGAGTCTCCCTCTCTGGAGACATTCCAGACCCACCTGGATCTGTTCCTGGGTGACCTGATCTAGGTGATCCTGCTCAGATAATCTTTTGAGATCCTTTCCAGCCCCTGACATTCTGTGATTCAAGATGCAGGCTCAGCTGGTGTTTCTGCAGTTACAGACTAGATGGGTTGAGCTTCCCTTGCCTCTTCTTTTACAATGATATCCAGAATTGGAACATGGAGCTAAAACTATTTTTATTGATTTGGTCAAAGCTGAGTCTATTCATATACCTGAGCCACAGATTACTCCATCATATAATCTATTTGTACACATGACATGGGCTGCTATAAGCAAAAACAAACAAAAATAAAAAAAAAAAAAAGAAAAGAAAAAAACAAGATAAATTTTTGTTTAGAGGGCTCATCTGACTTAAAGCATTAAAGCATTTCTGTCATGCTTTGAAATGCTGAACCTGAGGCTCATGTGCTGAGTGCAGCTGAGGATCTGGCCCAGCACTTGGCATCCATGGGAAATGGTAGAAAAAAACAGTAAGTGATAGTTTCCAGTTCTTGAATGCCTCTGGTCAGAAACTGCTGTCAGTTACTACACATATACATGGATTTACTTGCTAGCCCCAGAGAAGGATAGAGGCATTCAAGTGTTGCTGTGTGTGGGTAAAATGCAGAGCCTGCAATTGTAGTTGTGTGTTTTCAAATGTGTATTTCTTCACAATTCACTGAAAATTGCTATTATTCAGAAGTATTTTCCACTTAGTAGGAAAATAAAATAAAATTCTGAAATACAAATACTACTCAATGGAATTTAAAAACCCTCAGAATAGTTTTCTTCTGGAACAGTGTCTCCCTACATGCTATTTCACATCCACTGGAAAGTGAGATGAAGAGCACAAAAAGCATTTATGTCATCAAGAAGCCAAGGAATTCAAACACAAACTCCTGCAGTATTGAAATAATAGATGTGTTGAGTTAATCCATATGTGTGGAATACTCATGTAAAGGGATTTAGCTTGTCCTGAGATATAAGGCAGGGAAATATGGAAGAAGGTGTTGCCTTATATATCTATCTCAACATACATGCACATAAAATCATTTAGGGCAGGTGTGTAGGCAAAGGGAGAAAGGGAAGAAGGTGTGACCTTCTGTATGAGCATTTGTAATAAGATAAAAACCAGGAAGGTCAGGCAGATGGAGCTCTTAGGAAAGTATTTATCAGGGTTGTCCCAAGTAGGATGAAGTGGGAAGAAGGGATTTTAACTGTGTAGGTGTCTGCCAGGACAGTAATGTGTTAGGATGCACTGAATGTCTGCCAAGTACTTACAAAAGCATTTTGTCAATATTTTGATAAGAGATCCATGTCTACATTTGGAAGGTATGGCTAAAAGTTTGCTGAGAAAGGAGAAACTGTGAAATGATAAAGGCTAAAAGTTGTAGTAAAAGCATAAATTAACAGCAAGAAAATAAAAATATTTCAGGAATGAAATACCAACACTGCAGGGAATTGGAAGGCTGGTCTAAAGGAAATAAAGAAAATCAAAGACTGAAAAATTATTTTGAGAAAATAAACGCAAATCATCTCCTTGTGGAAAAAAGGTAGTGAATTTAATAAGAGGATTTGTGAATTACATGTTGCTCATGAAATAAAATATGTGGGCATCTTTAAGAGACACCCCTAAGAAAAATATCTCTGTGGAAAGAATAATGAAGCTGAAACTAATTCCTGAGACTTTTCCTGGTAAATGTATGGGAACATTTCTATCTGTACCCTTAAGTTTTCTTTTCTTGCAGTGTTCTCTGCCTAGGCTTCAAGCCTGGGGAAACACACACAAAAAAAAGCAATAAAATTTTAAATTATATAATACAAAAAAGATTTAGCTGAGGGTTATGGCTTTTCTTCATAGGACTTATTCTCTTGACTGACCCAGAGCTGACATTTCCCTGGATATCAAAGACTGTTACATACTGCATCACTTTCAGATCTGTCCCCAGGCCACCTTCTTTAACTGACTTGCTCTAATAGAAATACAGAACCACTTAGGTCTGCCCAGGCACATGCTGCTTTTCTACCTTTTAGAGTGCCAGCTGGGAGGATTTTTTATAAGTTTAGCTCAGGCTGGGGTGGTGGAAATCCCTGTCAACAGCCATTCTGCTCTGCTGCCTCCACGAAGGCAGCTTGGGTTGGCATTACCATGGTAAAGCCAGAGACTTGAGACCCAAGGAGAGTTTTATCACTGCATGGGATGACTAGGCACCACCACCTAGAAATTCCTTCCTTTCTGCTGGAAATACAAGACAGAATATCCATAAAATTTGTCATATCACATCCTTACTTGTTTATCCTTATTTTGACTTTTTATCAGGGCTGAGTCTCCCAATTTTTCCTTGTGATCTCTTGTCTCTCCATTTCTGTTCTAATTGCTGAAACCTTTATGCTGCTGAGATCTTTTCTTTAAAGAGNAAAAAAAAAAAAAGAAAAGAAAAAAACAAGATAAATTTTTGTTTAGAGGGCTCATCTGACTTAAAGCATTAAAGCATTTCTGTCATGCTTTGAAATGCTGAACCTGAGGCTCATGTGCTGAGTGCAGCTGAGGATCTGGCCCAGCACTTGGCATCCATGGGAAATGGTAGAAAAAAACAGTAAGTGATAGTTTCCAGTTCTTGAATGCCTCTGGTCAGAAACTGCTGTCAGTTACTACACATATACATGGATTTACTTGCTAGCCCCAGAGAAGGATAGAGGCATTCAAGTGTTGCTGTGTGTGGGTAAAATGCAGAGCCTGCAATTGTAGTTGTGTGTTTTCAAATGTGTATTTCTTCACAATTCACTGAAAATTGCTATTATTCAGAAGTATTTTCCACTTAGTAGGAAAATAAAATAAAATTCTGGAATACAAATACTACTCAATGGAATTTAAAGACCCTCAGAATAGTTTTCTTCTGCACTGTGTGTTCCCTCACTGATGTTTGTGACATCATGATGCAGTTTATGGCTAATAATCCAATTGCCTTTTTTTAATATAGATAATGGGATTTTCANTCTGTATGAGCATTTGTAATAAGATAAAAACCAGGAAGGTCAGGCAGATGGAGCTCTTAGGAAAGTATTTATCAGGGTTGTCCCAAGTAGGATGAAGTGGGAAGAAGGGATTTTAACTGTGTAGGTGTCTGCCAGGACAGTAATGTGTTAGGATGCACTGAATGTCTGCCAAGTACTTACAAAAGCATTTTGTCAATATTTTGATAAGAGATCCATGTCTACATTTGGAAGGTATGGCTAAAAGTTTGCTGAGAAAGGAGAAACTGTGAAATGATAAAGGCTAAAAGTTGTAGTAAAAGCATAAATTAACAGCAAGAAAATAAAAATATTTCAGGAATGAAATACCAACACTGCAGGGAATTGGAAGGCTGGTCTAAAGGAAATAAAGAAAATCAAAGACTGAAAAATTATTTTGAGAAAATAAACGCAAATCATCTCCTTGTGGAAAAAAGGTAGTGAATTTAATAAGAGGATTTGTGAATTACATGTTGCTCATGAAATAAAATATGTGGGCATCTTTAAGAGACACCCCTAAGAAAAATATCTCTGTGGAAAGAATAATGAAGCTGAAACTAATTCCTGAGACTTTTCCTGGTAAATGTATGGGAACATTTCTATCTGTACCCTTAAGTTTTCTTTTCTTGCAGTGTTCTCTGCCTAGGCTTCAAGCCTGGGGAAACACACACAAAAAAAAGCAATAAAATTTTAAATTATATAATACAAAAAAGATTTAGCTGAGGGTTATGGCTTTTCTTCATAGGACTTATTCTCTTGACTGACCCAGAGCTGACATTTCCCTGGATATCAAAGACTGTTACATACTGCATCACTTTCAGATCTGTCCCCAGGCCACCTTCTTTAACTGACTTGCTCTAATAGAAATACAGAACCACTTAGGTCTGCCCAGGCACATGCTGCTTTTCTACCTTTTAGAGTGCCAGCTGGGAGGATTTTTTATAAGTTTAGCTCAGGCTGGGGTGGTGGAAATCCCTGTCAACAGCCATTCTGCTCTGCTGCCTCCACGAAGGCAGCTTGGGTTGGCATTACCATGGTAAAGCCAGAGACTTGAGACCCAAGGAGAGTTTTATCACTGCATGGGATGACTAGGCACCACCACCTAGAAATTCCTTCCTTTCTGCTGGAAATACAAGACAGAATATCCATAAAATTTGTCATATCACATCCTTACTTGTTTATCCTTATTTTGACTTTTTATCAGGGCTGAGTCTCCCAATTTTTCCTTGTGATCTCTTGTCTCTCCATTTCTGTTCTAATTGCTGAAACCTTTATGCTGCTGAGATCTTTTCTTTAAAGAGTCTTTCTTTGATGTAATGTAACCTGAGAGCTCAGCCACCATGTTCAGTGGTAAGGAATATTTTTTCAGCAAAGGTGCCAAGCTGTTGCTTCTTTTGGATTTCTACCTTCCTTTTCTTTATTCATTTCTAGGGAAAAATGCCATAATTGCAGAAACTGAAATGGAAACACCCTAAATTGTAAGTTGCTTGATTATCTGTCTGTGACATCTGCTAACACAAAGGGTGAATTCGCCTCAGTAAAAGGAATGGAATTTCTCAACTCAATTTGCTGCTGTCTTTTGGCTCCCATCCAGGGAAGCATTAAGGAATACACTTAATTGTAAGCATGTGAACAAATGAGNCCACTGGAAAGTGAGATGAAGAGCACAAAAAGCATTTATGTCATCAAGAAGCCAAGGAATTCAAACACAAACTCCTGCAGTATTGAAATAATAGATGTGTTGAGTTAATCCATATGTGTGGAATACTCATGTAAAGGGATTTAGCTTGTCCTGAGATATAAGGCAGGGAAATATGGAAGAAGGTGTTGCCTTATATATCTATCTCAACATACATGCACATAAAATCATTTAGGGCAGGTGTGTAGGCAAAGGGAGAAAGGGAAGAAGGTGTGACCTTCTGTATGAGCATTTGTAATAAGATAAAAACCAGGAAGGTCAGGCAGATGGAGCTCTTAGGAAAGTATTTATCAGGGTTGTCCCAAGTAGGATGAAGTGGGAAGAAGGGATTTTAACTGTGTAGGTGTCTGCCAGGACAGTAATGTGTTAGGATGCACTGAATGTCTGCCAAGTACTTACAAAAGCATTTTGTCAATATTTTGATAAGAGATCCATGTCTACATTTGGAAGGTATGGCTAAAAGTTTGCTGAGAAAGGAGAAACTGTGAAATGATAAAGGCTAAAAGTTGTAGTAAAAGCATAAATTAACAGCAAGAAAATAAAAATATTTCAGGAATGAAATACCAACACTGCAGGGAATTGGAAGGCTGGTCTAAAGGAAATAAAGAAAATCAAAGACTGAAAAATTATTTTGAGAAAATAAACGCAAATCATCTCCTTGTGGAAAAAAGGTAGTGAATTTAATAAGAGGATTTGTGAATTACATGTTGCTCATGAAATAAAATATGTGGGCATCTTTAAGAGACACCCCTAAGAAAAATATCTCTGTGGAAAGAATAATGAAGCTGAAACTAATTCCTGAGACTTTTCCTGGTAAATGTATGGGAACATTTCTATCTGTACCCTTAAGTTTTCTTTTCTTGCAGTGTTCTCTGCCTAGGCTTCAAGCCTGGGGAAACACACACAAAAAAAAGCAATAAAATTTTAAATTATATAATACAAAAAAGATTTAGCTGAGGGTTATGGCTTTTCTTCATAGGACTTATTCTCTTGACTGACCCAGAGCTGACATTTCCCTGGATATCAAAGACTGTTACATACTGCATCACTTTCAGATCTGTCCCCAGGCCACCTTCTTTAACTGACTTGCTCTAATAGAAATACAGAACCACTTAGGTCTGCCCAGGCACATGCTGCTTTTCTACCTTTTAGAGTGCCAGCTGGGAGGATTTTTTATAAGTTTAGCTCAGGCTGGGGTGGTGGAAATCCCTGTCAACAGCCATTCTGCTCTGCTGCCTCCACGAAGGCAGCTTGGGTTGGCATTACCATGGTAAAGCCAGAGACTTGAGACCCAAGGAGAGTTTTATCACTGCATGGGATGACTAGGCACCACCACCTAGAAATTCCTTCCTTTCTGCTGGAAATACAAGACAGAATATCCATAAAATTTGTCATATCACATCCTTACTTGTTTATCCTTATTTTGACTTTTTATCAGGGCTGAGTCTCCCAATTTTTCCTTGTGATCTCTTGTCTCTCCATTTCTGTTCTAATTGCTGAAACCTTTATGCTGCTGAGATCTTTTCTTTAAAGAGTCTTTCTTTGATGTAATGTAACCTGAGAGCTCAGCCACCATGTTCAGTGGTAAGGAATATTTTTTCAGCAAAGGTGCCAAGCTGTTGCTTCTTTTGGATTTCTACCTTCCTTTTCTTTATTCATTTCTAGGGAAAAATGCCATAATTGCAGAAACTGAAATGGAAACACCCTAAATTGTAAGTTGCTTGATTATCTGTCTGTGACATCTGCTAACACAAAGGGTGAATTCGCCTCAGTAAAAGGAATGGAATTTCTCAACTCAATTTGCTGCTGTCTTTTGGCTCCCATCCAGGGAAGCATTAAGGAATACACTTAATTGTAAGCATGTGAACAAATGAGAAGTCCTATTGATTTGCTTATGCTTCAGGTTGTGCCTAAGTGCTGTGTTTGGTCAGTGCTTTAATACTGCTGCTAAAAAAGACAGTTTCTCCTTTCTGCTAAGTGTTAGACAAAATTCTCAGTGCAAAGCAGGTGTTCACTTGCCAGGACAGCCTTACAGAGCTAGTGAGTGTTGAATTGGGCTGGAACTACAGAGAAAAGGATGAAAAAATCCAATGAGGAATGACAGCAGGCCAGGGAGAATGCAAGGAGGGAGGTAGAATCCCCAAGTCACCTACAACCTGACATAGACATAGAACAAGATTTTGCTGTGATTGAGTCTTTATGTAAATGAGTGTCCAAAGCTGATGCCCAAGGTGCTAGGCTCATTAAACCAGAATAAATAGAGTACAATAACCAAAAGGAGTCATTTTCATGTGGAAACATCACAGGAAATTTCCTTTCCATATCCCACTTCCACCTCATTTTATAACCTAAACCCAAAAAGCCTCTATAATTTTTCATAAGCTAGTGACATCTTGCTATCTTCCCAGGCATTTCTTTAAATATCCTTATTTAAGGTCATTATCCCTTGACTGTAAAGTCTATTCAAACAGAATGCTATGCAGTTTAATGGTACACTCCCATTTTCTGCCTAGGTGACAACAATTCTTAGTATTTCAGGAGTGTAATGAAGTGTTAGCTGACACCTGCACCCATGTTTCTGAGTGATATGTAAATACATCTAGGTGTAGATTCCTTGGTTTCCAGTGATTGCACACACACAAAAAAGCATTGGAGAGAGGACAGCAACATAAAAATTGAATTAAAAACACAACTACTTGTGAACTTTGCACAGTTTCAAGTGTACAAAGGAGATAGGAATGGGTTCTCAGTCATTTTGACTTTGGTTTTGAATATTTGGCTAAATAAACTGGTTGTAGAACTCTGCCATGAGTGCTAGTGCAATGGTGCTAATTTACTTAAATATTACTGCAGTTTTGTTTTTAAATTTAGAAAAAAATAATAAATTTAGAAGATCTTTTAGAAATTTTCCATTTTCAGGGAAATTTTCTAGGAATATTTGCAGAGTCCTGTTTCAGTGTTTATTCTTAACATCAAATTTATAGTATCTTCTATTAATTGATATTGTTATCAATGTTATAGTTGGGAACATAAGTCCTCGTGTCCAAATTATTTTGGTCTGTATTGCTTTAAGATTAAATATTGTTTCTACCAACAGCTCCTTTCGACAGTGTAATCTCTTAACCAAGGAGACAGACTCCTCTTAAATTAGAGAGTCTGATTTGCAGGGTGAAGTTCCTGTTGTCTGTAGAAGATATGACAAGTAATCAGTACCTCTATAACTGGCCTGGAGATAGAGCTAATACAATAATTTGCCTTTCTTTGGTCTTTTAAATGCTATCTAATGCTAGCACAGGCACCAGAAATGCAATGTCTGGGCTTGTGAATACTAGCAGTGTCTTATAAACTGGATTTTATTTTTTTTTTCCATTCTGAACTGCTATCGAACTTTAGTCTGAGGTCTATTTGCCCAGCTGAAGATTTTGCTTTTTTATCAGAAGGCTAAATCTTGTGTCAGTGTAATGGACTGTGTCAAATGTGCTCTGACACACACTAAGTAAGGAATAGTACTCTCCAGGGCATGCCTCCAGCACCTAAGAAATAGGATATATTGTAGGAAACATGCCCTGAAGTATAGGATTTTAATCACAGGCAAAAGATAATTTTTCTGGACAAAATCAAAGAGAAATGAATTCATTCAATGTTTTTAAAACCTACACTGGGATAAATGAAAACATTTTTCATCCTTCTCAGCTTAGAGGCTCATTTGCTTGAGAATCAGCTTAATTTCACTGAAATCAGTAAGACTGTGCCAGTTTTCATCAGATGATAACCTTGATTGTCTTTTTCATTGATTGAACTCAGTTTCACATACGAAAGGAGACAAACTGGTCAGGAAATACTAGAGAAAGTCCAACAGAGAACTATGAGGATCATTCAGGGACAGGAACATCTCTCTTATGAGAAAAGGCTGAGAGACCTGGGGCTGTTTAATCTGGAGACTGAGAAAGAATCTTATGATTTCCAGATCATCCAGAACTACTAATTTTGACTATAACCTTCCTCACAAAATATAACCATCCTTCTTTTCCCTAGGCTCTTCGAAAGAAAAATGCCTTTTTTTTTATTTCCCCTTATCAAATTCTTGTTTCATACCTTGTAACCATTTAAATTAAATCTCCCAATAACTTTATTACACTTTAATTGTTGTTAATTTACTTGTGGTGTAGCTAGTTAGAGCTATGCAGCTATTAGGACAAATGAGCATCATGCTGTGTGTGCTGTACTCAGAGATGCCTTTGACAGTGCTGGGAATTGCAGATCTGGGTGTGAAGCAGAATTATCTCTCAGAGATATTGATTTGTTTGCTGTGAAACCTTTTAAATTGCTAAATGCAAAGTGCTTATAGCCACAGAGCCACAAGTAACCCTGATTTTCTACTCTTTGATATGGCAATACCTGTTCCTATGAGGATCATATTGCACAGGCCAACTCAGTCAGTCTTGCAGCATCCCTTTCACTTGAACTTCCCCACACAGCAGACTATAATCTTTCTTTGATGCATTTTCAACACATTATCCTTCAGCTCTGTTGCTGCACTGGGACAGTGGATGATGGAGACTAGGGCAGCAAGTGTGGAAGCATCCTAAAGCCTCTTCTCCTTTCTGCTCCCATAGATTTCTTTCCTGACCTTGAAACTGTTGAAGTTTGTTTATCAAATATTACCACGATGAATCCAATAAGTTGCATCTTATTTCCCAGTGGGCCATACATACCTCTAACATTTATTTTCAGTCCTCAGAGTAGGTGTCACCTACCTACACCCCAAAATCTCTTACTTCTTTCCAGTTATCCTACCTAACAAGGCGTAGAAACATCTATATTAGGTGCATTGCCAGCAGAGGAAAAGTCAGGAATGAACTGCAGTCCTTTCTATCTCTTTCCTTGATGGTGTCGCAGACTTTCCACACCAAAATTGCCTGATACATTAAAAAACAATTGCTTCCCCAAATGGCATCATGAAGAATTCCAAATGAGCTGTACGTATCATTTGCATTCAGGAAAATCTTTAGTGAAAATTGCCTACAGCTTTCTCTCTCTTTGAGCAGCACACTAACATAATCCAAAAGGAGTGTCTTAATTATGGTAATTATAGGATTTAAAATTCATTAAATAAAATATTGAGGCTATTCAAACTCAGATTTTTGAAGGATTATAGTGTTTGACAACACTATGAAAGGTTTAAGTGTGTAGTTTAACTGCCAGAATTGGTTTGTGTTTTGCCCTCATTATTCAGCATGAAAAACATGTTTTAAGTGGAATCTGCAGCCCACTTTCAACTGTCAGTTGAAATATGTCTATTTGCAAGCTGAGAAATTAGCACAGTGCATGATGCTCTGGTGACACCCATCAAGCAAGAACAACTCGTTGGTTTCGGCATAACTCTTTTCACTCCATCTCACATCTCATTCAAGGATTTTTCTTTAAAAAAGAAAAAAGAAAAGA
>VYZU01020994.1:0-14079 GCA_013401355.1 Ceyx cyanopectus | reverse complement strand
TGGTCTCTTTTCCCAAGTAAAAGGCAATAAGGACAAGAGGAAATGGGCTCAAGTTGTGCCAGGGGAGGTTTAGATTGGATAATAGGAAAAATTCTTTACTGAAAGAGTTGAATCCGTGTATGTCAAGGTCTACTACTCTGCTGTGGGTTATGCGAGCTCCTTAGCTGTGTTGCAAACATTGTATCTCCTTGAATTGCCAGTGAATAAGAACAAGTTTATTGATTTTGTTATTATTTCAATTACTCAGTTTGCAGTGTTTCAGAACCTACTTCAAGCAAATAACTCTTGCAGCTCAGTAACCCATTTGGGATCTAGTTTTACTGAGGCCACATGGGTGTTAAGAACAGACTTAAATCCTTACAGGCTTCATGTAATAATACACATTCAGTTTAATATGCTTCAAGTCCAACTTCAATAAAATAAACTTTCTCTTCCCAGATTCAGCAAAGTATTGCGTACTATAATTAAAAAGACACTGACGCTAAAGCCCAAGAACATTAATATTTGCATTTTTTAAAATACAAGCTAATTAAAACAAATTTAAGTTTTAATAATAGCTAGGAGAGTAGTACTTGAGACAATTCAAATTATCTGGACACATTATGTTCAAGTGAAGAGTCCCAAAGCAACACTAAATAATTGCCAATTGTCCTCCTTTCTGCAAAATGTAATTCTTACAGAATTGGGAAGATACACGTTGCCCTGGAGTTCACCCATTAGCTCTGCAAATTCAGGCTGTAAGAAGAGTAGTTTTAAGGCCTATGAACTTGCTTTTTCTCCCATTGATTCAAAGAATGTTTGGACTGGTTCATTCAAACTTTAAAATCTGTAAAAACCTTAACCAGCTTGTGAGCTACCTATTGAAATCTACTCCTGACATGCCAGCTGCTACTGATCTCTCTCTTCATGGGTCACGAACAGCTTGTTCAGCTCTGCTGGTACTTTCTTCCTTACCTGTCAGATGCAAGTCTGCCTAACAATGGAAGCACAGATAAAGTGGTTGAACCTCACTGATACCAAAGAAATAGTTAAAATAGGAAGTGGGGGAGGAATGCATATGATATCTCAAAACAGTAGCAGCTCTGGTAGCTCAAATTCTACTCTCTGTAGATGCTGGATTGTGCCAAATACTGCCTCAAAGTAGGCAATGCCCCACCAAGAAATAAAAAAGATGGCAAGTGCATCTGTGGGAGTTCTCCACTGATTACCAAAAAGACAAATGTTTTCTGAAAACATGCCACGTAATTTTCTCCACCAGTAATTCAGGGGACAGGTCATATGCAGAGGCTTGGAGGTTACTTTTTATGGGGTTGAGATTCATAGTCTTAATAGGAAATACTGTTGCTCTTCCAGTCCTACGCTGTCCTTTCACAATCTCTCAGGACGACACAAATTCATAGAACATAAGAAGTGGTAATACTGGGAAATTGTAAGATAGTCTTCAGAGATTGAAGTCAAACCATCATACTGTCCCGGCCAGCACAGAAGGCATTTCCCAGAATCTACCCATTCTCATCTCCTGCTAAGATACTCTACACTGTACTTAACATAACATGTGTGTTATTACAAAAATGACCAGAAACCTGAAATAAATCAACTCCTGACATGTGTAAAATATAGTGAAGGAAATAATGATGATTGAAACAACGGTCATCTGGGGAAATTACTTATACTTTTTGCTGTGTGCTACTCTAATTTTAACTGGGTTTATTCTGTAGTAATGTTTTTTAAAATAAGGGTCTTTTAGGTGTTGTTCTTTTTTATAGCTGTATGTAAAAAAAATAACTTTTTGCTGTCTAGTAGGTTTTGAATGGGAGGAACATTCAATAAATAGTCTAGAGACACAAGAATGTAAAAACTGGGTTTCATACCACTAAGCAAAATGTCTGTTGAATAATGAACACTGCTAAATACAACATGTAAATTCAGGTCCAACCAGAGTAATCGGAGCAGTCCTTTCTGTCTTTTCTCCTAAATAACACATTAAAATTAGGGATCAGAAACTTCATGGAATCACCTTTCCATAAACTGTGCAATGAACTAGCCTGAAAACTCACTTCTATAAAGATGTTTATATACATCTTCAATTTTCCACCATTGCAATAGCCTGTGTTCTCTATCGTGACACACAAGGGAAGTCAGAAAAAAAGAAAGCAGTGCCTCACTGTCTTACTGTATCTCATTGCATGTGAGCTGCTGGAAAGCTGCAGAGTCCCTTTGAATGCAAACATTTAGAATTCGGAAAGTATCTCCAACATTTCTGGTTCCACTGTCACAGACTATACTGAAGATACAGTTTGGCACAACAGCTTGATGTGAGCTTTTGGAAAGCAAAGGCAACGCTTGTTAACATCAGACAATATCAAACTAACAATATATAAATGTTTGCATCTTTCAAACCCCTGATGTTTCAGGAAACAAGTAAAATAATATCTAACACTTCAGTGGGCTTCTTCTTTTTTGTACCACAGCAAGTTAATTTTTACCTGCATATCAGGGAGTATTTGCTCTCCATCGGTTTGAGTACTTTGAACAGGAGGTGCAAAGCTCTGTCCCCATCCAAAGACAGAGGAAAGAGAAATCAAAAGCTGTGAACCAACCTAAGCAAAGTCACCTTGGATTTCACTGGAGTAAACAGGAGAAGGTTTAGCTATTTGGAACGTCATGTTGCCTTTCATTAAAAATACTTTTAGGAGGTACTTCCCGGTTCAGGTGTTCAAGTTGACTGTGGGAAGATCCTGTGTTTAAATGGTGTGTCTGGCTCATAATATGTTGTCAGTAGTATGCTCAAAGGGTTGGAATTATTCACAATTAGCATATGAGAAGAAAATTATTGTGCATCTGCAATTCTAGAATCCTTTTTCCTGAGTGGATCTACAAGCATTCCATGGATTAAATTATAAAAATGATAAATTAATAGCAGTTAGAAAATGTGTAGCTTTATCTATGCCGCTTTTCTATATAATATTATAATATGTATGTGTAGAAGAGTTTTGTTGCCTTTTTCCCCCTAGTAAGGACATAAAAATAGCTTTTACTAGAGTTATTAGTACCAGCTTGTACTACTGAGAAGCAGAACTTGCAGCAAATCAGTAGTTGCTCCTTACCCTGCTGAATTAATCTTCAGAGATTTCACAAAACTCGGCTTGCTTGCAAATGTAGAATTCCTTTTGTCATTTCTCCTTGTTCTTGTATTGTACCATGCATCATCCCATTAGTGCACAGCTTAGTGTTCATTGAATTATCTTCATTCTTTTTGTGCTTAATAAAGTTTACTAAGGTTTTAACATCATTCCTACACACAACCATAACTGTAGCTAACAGCCGAAAAACACAGCCATTTCGGTGCAAAACAATTAGCTTACATATCCTTGAGACATTGCTTGTGTTATAAAATGCATGTTAATAAGGAAGAAACCATGCATGTTAATTGGAAATAAACAAAAATACATTATTGGCATGTATTCTGATGTAGCAAAACGCAGTACTTAAACACTGCAATTAATAGGTTCATTTCATAGACAATATTTAAGTGCTTTATAGTCTTGCTTTAGAAGTCTGAATAAGTCATTCTGATCATCACATACAATTCAGGGTGCTCCTGCAGTATGCATACGGACAGAAAATTATCTGCCTCTTTTTTTTTCTCAGTGTACTGAAGCCATTCAGAACATAGCTTTTCTCTGCATCTATGCAGGCAGTCTTCCTATGAGGCCAGCAGTATGTATCTAGTGCTAAGCATTGGGCATAAATGGCATCACTAGCAGTCACCCAGTACCAAAATTTCTTTGAGGTCTAGTAGAAAATCTTGTTGGCAGAACCAAAACTCTTTTCTCCAGAAATACAGAACAAATCCAGAAGGGAAAAAGCAGTTTATGTGGCCAGGTTCTTGCTTCTGAACCCAAACTCAGAGGCTGGAAGAGTGACAAATTGCCGCCACCTGCTGTTGGTTCATTTTCAGCCACGGAAGGTCCAGCAAATAAAATTCACAGCATCCAGCAGAAGCTGCAGGTCGTTCTGTTCTTTAGGGGAAAAGGGAAGAAATGACTTGCTTTATTTATCCCAGGAGTCGACAGGCACTTTAGGCCTAAGGCACTGGTGCCAGTCCTATGGTGGCTAGCATTCAATACCTTGGCTTTTCTACCCTGCAATTGCTGCTCTCTTGGTAACTTAAATGTGTGACCTTGAGAAAGCCAATTACACTTTTTAATGCTATTTTCCAAGCAGTAAAAGAGAAATAAAACTTGCAGTGTTTTTCTACAAGTTTCTGAATGTGCAGAATATATTGATGTTGCTGTTTAGTAGTGTAATTTTAAAATCATCTTTATATCTTCATTCTTTCAGAAGATATTTTGATAAAGCTCCCATTGTTCTAAAATGTTCGAGCTATGTTAATAAGTAATCAGAAATATTCAAACGTAAGGCAGTAACATGACTCCAACTGTACATATAATAGGGTGAAAAGTACTGAGCCTGAATCAACTGGGGTTGATTACTCGGTTAGAGTAATGCAATGTTTTTGTAAAGATCTACATCCACGCATTATACATGGCTCTATGCAGTTGTCAATGGAGTCATAAAAGAAATTACAAGGTGCTTGTGGAGACCTACTTTTTAAAGATGTCAGCGATCACTGAATTTCAAATCAAAGTCAGAGCTCAATTTGACATGTTTCACGTTTACTAGTAGGTGCCAATTCAAGTAGAGGGGATAAATAGAGTGCCATATATACACTCCCAAATAGCTAAGAGCTCTGAAAAATTTTTCTACTTGCAGGTATCACATTTTTTTAAGGAAATCCTTTCCTGTCAGTGGCACTGTAATGCAAACTGTCCTGATCTCACTGCCAAGCTGTGGCAGAGGAGTGTGCACACAGCCAGACCCCCGCCCCCCTCATCCCTAACCCTCCTAATCAGGCAAAACAGACAAAGTGAGAAGGATGTGATGGAGCAGTTTGGCACCTTGGACATTAAGTGGCACCTACCGGTGCTTAACAGGCTCTTCAGGGTCTGGACCCCTTAGTAACAGGCTCAAGGTCTGTGTTTGTAGCTGTGTTGTCTGGGCTCATCCCCTCAACCCATCAGAATGCCCACAGCACACCCTTGACTGGGGTACAAATGAGGTCCCACCCAAGAGCCAGAGGAGCTGGTTCTTGGCTGAGCTGTGGGCCTGGCAGTCGGGTCTTACCCTTGGGCACCAACATGGGCTGGGGGAGCCTCCATGGACCGAGTGATCCTCGCCCCCCTGTGAGAGAGTGGTGTCTGGGGCACTCTGGCGTGGGAGGTGTTCCCTTGATGAGTGAGAGTGTGCCATTTTGGTGCTTCTTTCCTTAAGGTTTAGGAATTCATTGTGTAGTAGTTAATTCCCAACAGACATTTGAACTTGTCTTTGGTCAGAAGAATCGCTTGGCAACTTTGGTTGCCATAAACCTCCATTTTGGGTAGCAGCTGCTGTTTGGTGTGTGGGTGCCTCTGTGGAATGGAGAACCACAGAAGAGGAACTGCTGGCTGGTGCTTTTCTGTGATGAAGAAGAATGTCGATTTGATGGCCCTTGGTGATGACAAAGAAAGCTGGTTCCCAAGATGGCAGCTCTCTCAGGGGCAGCAGCAAAGTCTTGAAGCTGTACATCTTGGGGATGGCCTGGAGCTTGACACCCAGTTTGAAAACTCCAATTTTTATTTAGTTATGCATCCAAAGTCTGCCCATGCTTGTTACAGAGCAAGCATTCTTTTGATCTGGAAGAGATCAGAATAAGCATAAAATATACTAGTTTTATCCATACATAATGACCTGAAAGTGATATGTTTTTCCACACATTTTTAATCATTATATCATTTTTATATCATTAATCAATATATCATTATATTTCTAAGGTCAGCACCATTGAAGCATCCTCAGGTCATGTGTGCTATACATAAAACAAGCTGCAGGTGTAATACATTCTATGACTGCTTGCGTGTGTGTTTTCTGTGTTCATTTAGGCAAATAAGCAAGATAGGACAATTTGGTGTAAACTCAATGGCACTTAAGGAAGCACACTGGGGACAAACTGCCCACTGGCAATGTACAATGCGTGGCTACTTCAGGGAGCTGAGTGTCTCTAGTCTTTATGCCAAAAGACAGGGCCTAATCCTCTGTTGCTGCTTTAATTGATTCACTTTCTCAAATACAAATTTTTCTCTAAATGGTGATATTTCTCTCACCTGTTTTTTTTTGGCCATAATCAAAAGGAATGCATGGAGGTTGCTGTCTGATAAAAGCAGCTGAGAACCTCTTGGCTTTTTGAGACCAAAATTAACTCTGGAGAATCAAACACTGACACTGTTTTAGGGTGAGTTATGCTCCAACTCTCAGTGTGACAAATTCTGCCATAACTGAATTCTTCTCATATTCCATCTATGGACAATTGAAAAAATAAGGGGTTATTTTGACAGAAAAGCCATGCTTCTTCTTTCTACTCTAGAAGAAGGGTAATTCATCCCCTATGTACATAGAAGTGATAGCAGCGCATATTTACTTTCATCCAGGAAACTCTCCATTAGTCAAATCAATAGTACAAGTTTGAAAATTTATTTTTATTCAAAGAGCAGCTGGGGTATGAATAAATTGTTGTTGCTGTTTTTTGTAAGGGTATTTGTTGACTATCACTGTTGACCTGAGTGTAAAGCTTTATCTAAGATCACATGAATATGTAATTTTTTAAATTAGGACAAGGTGATTAAATTGTAATGTTGATCAAATGTAGACCAGAGCTTTATGTTTTCAACTTGGATGACAAGCACAAAGAGCAGAGAGACACACAACTTTTGTTTGATGGTTATCTCACTGGAGTAAGGCCTTGTCATTCTCTGTGATGAGTCACTTTTCTTACCTTGAATGAGTCACTTGACTCTGCAGTACCCATGTTTCTCTGTCTGTAAAACAGAGACGTGTCTTCATCACTTTACAAGTAAATCTTTCTGAGCACTAAATAAATACTTAAGGCTCACTGGTTAGTCTGTGAAACATCCTAAGGCCTGTTCATGTAATACTTTCACCTCACCTGAATATTAATAAATATCAGAAACTCTGAGAAAATAAAATTCTTTTGAGATTTTCATGGAAACTGGCCATCACATGCTCATATGACCTGTAGAGTAGTTCAACTAAGCCCCTGAGACACCTCAGATTTCTCCCTGGTGATACCATTATAGTAAAGGTAAAATAGTTCATACCCTCAATAAGCAAGTTCAAAGACCATACTTGTCTGCTTCCTTTGAAGATGGAAACTGTATTTGCCAGAGGAGGGATGCATACCAGCGGCTGGAATGTTATGCTAGACCTCATTCAGATCCCAGCTCTCTCATCCTTTCCTCATTGGACACATGTTCAATTCCTTAATCATCTTTGTGGCTCTTTGGCAACGTACTCCAGTACATCCCTATCTTCTTTGCACGGGACATATACTCCAGATATGTCTCACTAGTGCTGAGTAGAAGGGGAGAATTACCTTCATTGACCTACTGGGAACACTTTTCTTTCTCCAGGCCAAGATACCATTGAGCTTCTTTACCACGGGAGTGAATTGCTGGCTCATGCTCAACTTTTGTATCCATCGGAACACCCAGATCCTCTTCTACCAAGCAGCTTTTCCGTCTCTTGGCTCCAACCTGTACTGGGGCTGTTGCTCATGACAACATTTTCTTTTGCTGAACTTCATAAGGCTTCTGTCAGTCCCTTTCTGCAGACTGATGGTGTCCTCTGAATAGCAACACTACTATGCAGTGTATCAGCCACTGCTCCCAGTTTTGTATTATCTACACACCTGCCAAAAGTGCACTCTGTCCTATCATTCAGGTAGTCAATAATGCCATTAAATAGTACTGGCCTCAGCATCAACCCCTGGAGAGGGTTAATGGACAAATTAAGGACAAATCTCCATCTGGAGGTCATGTCATTGATCACAATCCTCTGAGCCTGGCAGGTTAGGCAGTTCTCAATCTACCTTGTCCACTTACCTAGGCTGTTTGTTTCAGCTTGTTTGTGAAGAAGTTTCGAGAAAAATGTAACATTCACTTACTACTTTATTATCTCCATGTATTAAGTTTGAAATACAAGAATAAATGTGATGCCATAGGAGGAAAAATAATATGTTAAACTGAGATGGATGCCCTTTCTTAGCTTTGCTCATTCCAACACAGATGGTGTTTCAGGATAGCCCAGCTAGGTTTACTGGATTAAAAAAATTTGCCTGATTACAACAGATGAAAAATACTGCTTAGGCAATTGAAAGTGAGAGCTGTCAAGGTCATGGTCCTGATTATGGAATGCTCTTCAATGGCTCTCTCCTGATGTGCTAAGTTGCTATAGTGATTATCCATCTGCTTTTACAGCAACTTCATAAACATGAAGTAAAGCTAATCCATTTCCCTGTAATATTCATTCTGAATATTAAACTGTTATATGAAAAGGGGTGATACTTGACACGTCTATTTCATTAAAGATTTCCCCTGACAGATGTGAAATGATATTACAGAGCATTTTGGGCTCTAGATAGAAGGTTTTCAAACCTGCTAAGAAAAGTAAGGAAATTACCCCTGTAAACAAGAACAGGAACTTGTGCTGATAAATTTTATTCAGAATTTCTGAACAAAATCATATGTCTGTAGTATATATACAGTCAAAGGAAACATCACAGTGCTGTGTTTATTCTTTGCATGATATGGGTACTACCATAATACAGCATCAATGCACAATTTGAGGATCACATTCCTGTGTTAATTTAATTAAGGAGCTCTGCACATTAGGACCTGCCATCTANATGGAAACTGTATTTGCCAGAGGAGGGATGCATACCAGCGGCTGGAATGTTATGCTAGACCTCATTCAGATCCCAGCTCTCTCATCCTTTCCTCATTGGACACATGTTCAATTCCTTAATCATCTTTGTGGCTCTTTGGCAACGTACTCCAGTACATCCCTATCTTCTTTGCACGGGACATATACTCCAGATATGTCTCACTAGTGCTGAGTAGAAGGGGAGAATTACCTTCATTGACCTACTGGGAACACTTTTCTTTCTCCAGGCCAAGATACCATTGAGCTTCTTTACCACGGGAGTGAATTGCTGGCTCATGCTCAACTTTTGTATCCATCGGAACACCCAGATCCTCTTCTACCAAGCAGCTTTTCCGTCTCTTGGCTCCAACCTGTACTGGGGCTGTTGCTCATGACAACATTTTCTTTTGCTGAACTTCATAAGGCTTCTGTCAGTCCCTTTCTGCAGACTGATGGTGTCCTCTGAATAGCAACACTACTATGCAGTGTATCAGCCACTGCTCCCAGTTTTGTATTATCTACACACCTGCCAAAAGTGCACTCTGTCCTATCATTCAGGTAGTCAATAATGCCATTAAATAGTACTGGCCTCAGCATCAACCCCTGGAGAGGGTTAATGGACAAATTAAGGACAAATCTCCATCTGGAGGTCATGTCATTGATCACAATCCTCTGAGCCTGGCAGGTTAGGCAGTTCTCAATCTACCTTGTCCACTTACCTAGGCTGTTTGTTTCAGCTTGTTTGTGAAGAAGTTTCGAGAAAAATGTAACATTCACTTACTACTTTATTATCTCCATGTATTAAGTTTGAAATACAAGAATAAATGTGATGCCATAGGAGGAAAAATAATATGTTAAACTGAGATGGATGCCCTTTCTTAGCTTTGCTCATTCCAACACAGATGGTGTTTCAGGATAGCCCAGCTAGGTTTACTGGATTAAAAAAATTTGCCTGATTACAACAGATGAAAAATACTGCTTAGGCAATTGAAAGTGAGAGCTGTCAAGGTCATGGTCCTGATTATGGAATGCTCTTCAATGGCTCTCTCCTGATGTGCTAAGTTGCTATAGTGATTATCCATCTGCTTTTACAGCAACTTCATAAACATGAAGTAAAGCTAATCCATTTCCCTGTAATATTCATTCTGAATATTAAACTGTTATATGAAAAGGGGTGATACTTGACACGTCTATTTCATTAAAGATTTCCCCTGACAGATGTGAAATGATATTACAGAGCATTTTGGGCTCTAGATAGAAGGTTTTCAAACCTGCTAAGAAAAGTAAGGAAATTACCCCTGTAAACAAGAACAGGAACTTGTGCTGATAAATTTTATTCAGAATTTCTGAACAAAATCATATGTCTGTAGTATATATACAGTCAAAGGAAACATCACAGTGCTGTGTTTATTCTTTGCATGATATGGGTACTACCATAATACAGCATCAATGCACAATTTGAGGATCACATTCCTGTGTTAATTTAATTAAGGAGCTCTGCACATTAGGACCTGCCATCTATTAAGCACATAAAGGGTGTAGTCACCTGGAAGATCCTGTAATTCAGGCAGTAGCATAAGGGTCTCAGTGGACAGGGATCCCTTTTTCCCTTACCTTGTATTGTATATGAAAAAAAAAGTAATAACTTTCTCAAGCTCTTGCAGAGCACTTCATTCTACAGATATCCATACATTTGTAAGTAAATACCTCTCCATTACTGCAAACATAGTGAGGTGGGAAAAGCATTATCCCTCAGAAATATATGAATATTCAATTGTAATATACTATAAAATACTGGAGATTCATGGGGTTCAGGGTGCCTGCAGCCATTTTCAGGCATGCACCCAGTTCTGTAAACTTTGTTCCACGGATTTTGTCCCAGAATAAATTTTCATTTAAACATAAGCATGGTTCTCACATTGCAGATGAAAGTATTTTGTTTTTTCCTTTTTGAACACGGGCAGGTTGCTTTTAGTTCCTACTTGTTTCACATTTTAACTTGAAATTACTCTGAATAGAACTTTGGAAAAAATAGCTAAGATTTTCAGATACCTCCTAGAAAAAATAAGTCATGCTGTGATAGATAATTTCAATCACAAAAGAGACTTTCTGGTTTGTGTGTGTGACTTCTTGCACAGCAGGATGAAGTTTCAGAACTGGAGATCCTGAACACCCCTGTGATGCAACGAATAAATAATAGTGCCTGATTCAAAACCAATTAAAAGCATCTCAGCTTTAAGTCATGCTTAAGGACAAATGATAAATTGGGAACAGATCATAGCATCTTGCAAGACATCCAGCTGTTAGATCTTGATAAATGTATTTCTTCCTAGCCAGGCATTCCATGGCTTATAGTTTCACTCCAAGCTCTTTAAGAAAGTTGACAAGGGACTTCTCAAAAAGTAAATAACATCTCCCAGTCACTAAAATGAAAGAAGGGAAAAAGAAACAGAAACACTTTTTGGCAAGTGATCAAGAGCAGCGTGCTATTTTACAGCCTACTCTGAGTGATGTAAAACTACTGAAAGTATTTAAAACTCTACATCTTCCCTTCATGCAGAAAGGATTCCACTGTGGAATGATTATAATTTATTGGAATACTTAAAATACATAAGAGATGGCAATCCTTTCTTACACTTAAAGACCTTTTAAAGATTTAAACCACTCAGTAGTTTGAATTTGTACATCAGAGATCAAGAACCTGATCTGAACCAGGACTATATGGTACTAGGGCACAGATACAAAAGAGAAGAGTTAAATTGTGGTTCCATTTTGGAGAAAGTTGTGTAACCTAAAGGAACTAACCAGTCATATTCACTGACCTCACCCAATCAATCCCCCATTTTTTAAAAAAAGAAAAACAAAACAAAACAAAAACACAGCAAAAAACCCAAACACACACAAACACCAAAACAAACAAACAAACAAAAACCACAAACAAACAAACACCTCAAAATAAAGCAGTGAGGCTGTAACCAAAGAGTGGGCTTATGAGAATTAAATTAAATATTCTGAATGAGTATAGTGTTTGCATGTTGGGGAGTAGGCAACTGTAATAAAGAACAGCAGATACTTGCACAAGGACACTATGTACAAGAATGTGGATTTGCTTATGATAGGTGGTCTAAGTGCTGATGAAACCAGGAATGTATAGCCATCTAGCAAAGACAGTCAAGTGTTCATGTTCTAACAGCAGCAGAAGGAAGATGCTTAGAGGAGAAAGGAAGAGAATAACAGAGGATGGGCTCTTAGTAGCCCTCTAGCTTGTGTGGCATTTGGAAAAGCATCTGGAGGCCCAGTGGGAATAATATTTAGAAATAAGTGAACAGGTTATAGTAAATCTGAGACCCAACTATCAGCACTGAGTTTTGAGATGCCTACATGCAATTGCTTGGGAATCATGGCAGCCAGCTCCCGTGATTAAATATATAATTGGCATATGATGAATGCTTTTATTCACTATTAGTTTGCTAGTTAGAAAGCACTTAAATCAGCATGAGTCTATATTGGTAAAGGCAGTATTGTCATATAAATGGAACACTAAACCAAAGTAGCAAGGTAACAGGCCAAAGATAGATGGATGAACTCCAGTTTACCTGGGCAGGGACTTCAGGACTGAGTGAAGGGACTTCAGAAAAAAAAAAAAAAATAGTAAATGTAATAATTTATAAAGTGGGGCTCAATGGAGCATCTAAACTCTATTCAGGCAGGTTATGGGCAAATAATTATTGGGATAGATACATGGGCAAGAGACCTCCTTGTAACTGTTCAGTGACAGCTTTTTTCTTCAGAGATTCACTTTGAAACAATGCCTATTTCTAGAGTAATGGGATGGGTTTACTCTAGAAATCTCATTACTCTAGAAATAGGTATTTATTTATACCATCTTGTTATTCAGAAATGCCAAGCAGGGACTAAGAAAGAGTGGCTTATCCTTCTCATCTCTTAGGAAGAAAGATAAAAAATTAACCTATCTCAGCTCAGAAAGTCTAACTAATTTTCTGGGCTTGGTTATCTTTATATAGTGAAGATGTCTACTAAGACAAGTAGGAAGTAAATGAAAATAGTCTGATGGGTTAGCACTGGAACTGTATGTGTTGCAAGGCAAAATTCCCCAGTTACAGATCAGAAACCATGGTTTGCTTTTGTCCCATCTATATGAAGGAAACAGTTTTTTATGCCTCAGTGCTTTGTTGTGGGTTATTATGCTGATGAGCTGTACTATGGGCACAGCTGTCACCAGTAAACAGCCTGAGCCACAGTCCCACAACTGGCTCAGTACCATTAAACCCTTTCACAGATTGCAAGCTCATTGTATTTCATGTTCATGAAAATACCAGGTATTTGTAGGTACCTGGGTACCAAAGGCTATTTGAATTTATAAACAGGTGCACTCCAATTTACAAATAAGAGTTAGATGGTGGTAAATATACTTTCAGTTATACAATCTTGTTCTAAAAAATTAGATATAGTAGATTAACAATGGGTACTTTCCCAGTGTGGAAGGTGGGGAGGTAGAGGTGAGGAGGACGTGTTGGTATCTCCCCCCTTGAAGGAATTTCAGTAGATGTCATCCATTCTTTTTTCTCTGAATTCCAATTTATAATTTCTGCAGGATAAGCAATGCGGGGGACTATGGCACTCTATGGAGGAACAACTTTGAAAATGTTCTTGTTCTCTGAATTGTAGAAGAATTTGCTATTTTGCACTGATTATAAAGATATTTGTATTCTATTCTTAGTTTGTCTATCAAACTTTAAAACTTGGAATTTTGAAGCTGAAGCCATTAACGAGCTGTTGCCTGGGATTCTGCTGAAGGTACAATACCCACAACTATGTCTCAAAAAAACACTTTTTCTGACTCCTTTTGCACTGAATTGAATGTTTTTTCTTCTCCCTCTCCCTCTTAACTGGACATTATGTCTATTCAGTAGAAGAATGACACGTGATACCATTGTTTTGTGATTAGAGATCCCCCACAGACCTGTGTCAGAATTCTCGTGTCTCCTCATTGCTCTGACTGGCACTGGAACTCAAGGCTTTTGTTAGGATTCCTGATGGGTTTTTTTTCTCACACCTTCTCTTTAGCACCTTGCACAGCACTGAAAATGGACACTGAATAGTGCCTCTTGGTCTTGGTGATATGTATTTTAGAACAATACAGCCCTTACAAAGGAAAAAAAAAGGTTTGGGTTGTATTTGTTTTATTGTGTGTGGCCAATGCTTGTATAGCAAACTGTGTCTAAATCAAGCCTTTTGATT
>VYZU01020930.1:0-10159 GCA_013401355.1 Ceyx cyanopectus | reverse complement strand
GGGGGGGGTGGGGATGGGGATGATTTCAGGGTCACCTTTCATCTCTTAGCTGCTCCTTGGTTGCTCCTGCAGCCCAATGGCTCTAATATCCCAGCAAAGCTTTGGAAAATGGAAAATCACTCTCCTCGTTGGGCTGAGCTGTTGAGAAAACTCTCAAAACACAACTTTTGGACGTTCTTTGTGTCATACAGACCTGCCCAGAGTGTCTGAAGGCTCTTCCTTTTAGAAGCAGAGCTCGTTCCAACATAAAAAGAAGAAATTAATGGTTATTGCAGAGCAGCTGAAAAGCACAAGGAGTTCTCAGCTCAGCAGCAGCTCCCCCCAGTCCCCTCCGAGAGGTAGGTGGATTGAAGTGGTTTCTATCCCTCTGCTGTTGGAAAACCCAGACTGCTGGAATTACTCATGGCCCCAGCTGCCTGTGCTGAGTTCCCAGCCCCATTTTCCTCTCCCCTGTATCTTCTCTGGGCTTCCTTGGTTTTAGTTAAAGGTTTGTTGAGAGGTTTTGCTTCAAGTCAAGGCTGTTACCCCAGAGCTGTTCACGATAAGGAACCTGTGACAAGAACTGCCCCAAGTGCCCTTAGTCAGTTTGTTTGCACTCTGCTCAGGAGGCCTCTGGATAGTGTTGAAGTGAAAATATTAACTAATCACTTGGAAAGCCAGAGGCTTTTACTTGGGTTTTTTTACCCTTAAAAGCTTGAAATTAAAATCCAAAAGCCTCCCTGTGCTGCTTTTCTGCTCTTGTCATTCCAAACTGGTGCTCCTTTAGGAGAAGATTGACCTTTAATCTGCATTTAGAAGCTGTTTAGTTGAGTTGAATCTGTGTTTAGAAGTTTAATTCACCTCTGTACTTCACCGGTGAGGGTGGTTTCTATTTAAGAACAGCTTGCTCTGAAAACACAGGCACAGAAGAAAAATAAAGGAGGAGGAGGAGGGAGGAGGTTGGAAGTCAGAGGGGAAGGAAACTCAGACTGCCCGGTCTGGAGAATGTAGTTTGGAACTTGGAAAAGTGAGGGGAACTGCCAGATCAAAGCTTTTTGGCAGTTTCCTGGAGAAGTCATCAAAAATTAAGCCAAAAAAAGAGCAGACTGTCGAATGATGCTGACTGGGCAGTGCAGATTTACAGTAAAAAGGGAGAAAAAATGGTTCCAATAACATGGATTTGCTCTAACCTGAGGAGTGAAGCTCTGTGGTGCTTCAGCCTCTGATGGGAATCCAGTGGAGCACACCCTTTGTGGATGCCTTTAGGATTTTTATTGACTTAAATTCTTATTTATGGGGCTTTTTTTTTTCATCTCCTTCCTCATAATAACCCAGCACAATAAAAGCCAAACCCAAACCTTCCTCGGGTGAGGACAGGCAATAAAAAGACACTTGAGAAGCAGCAGCCTGTTTGCCAGAAACGTTTGCTTTGCACTTCATTAATTTGAGGTGTGATTTCTTTTTTTTTCACTGCCTTTTACCCCTCCCTTCTGATCTGCAGCTCTGCAGGGAATCACCAACCTTGAAATTCACTTGGGAGGATGAATTTGGCCAAGTCCTCACTGGTTGATTCCATCCTGGTGCTGGCCCCTGATGTTTATTCAAGGAAGGTGGTGAACAATGACTGTTTCCTTAGCCCTGCTTTCAGAGCCAGAAACAATTGCTCTTGCCCACTCACCTTTATCAAAACCTTATCTACTAAATTGCCCAAACTTCCTCTATGAAGCCAAGTGGGGCCCCAGCTCCTCCCCTGCTATGCTGCCCAACTGGTTTTACCTTTTCCCTTGCCCAGTGTCTCTCTCTAACTGGTTTTCTAACCCTGTTTGCAGGTCATCTCAAAACTCCCAATGACACACACTCTCTTCTCAGCTTGAAAATAGGAGTTCCTAGCTAATCTCTCTGGCCCATCAGCCTGGCAATCTCAATTTGAACAGGCTCTGGAATGATTTACTCTTGGCAGGACTGGCAGAATCCCGGTGAGGAGCCAGGAACATTCATTTCTTGAAGCAAGCAGAGGCTACCAAAACAGGAGTGTTTTGTTCTGTCCCTACAGTCTCAACAGCATTTTGCCCTTCCCCTGCTCTTAGCTTGGAGAGATTTTGCTTTGCCAAAGAGTTGCCCCAACATTTGACATCTAGAAACTTATTTTTCCTTCTTTTCTTAATAGTCTTCTTGACCCTGAAGTTCTTAATCACTTTGAAATAGGTTTCAAAGTGAAGTGAATCAGCCAGCTCTAATTAACCCTTTCTGCTTGTCTTGAGCCTGGTGAGATAAGGCAAGAGTCTGGATCTGCTCCTCCTGTCTTAAATGGGGAAATTATGTTGGAGACAGTCTATCAAGAAGAATCTTTCTCACAGAAGTGAGTGATCACAACTGGAGTCCTTCCTTTTGGGTGACACAGCCACCCTATCTCTGCATGTCCCCGGGCTGGGCTGGGCTCTTCTGAGAGCTTTGTAGTAAACACAGCAATTTACTGCATCCAACTGCTGGCTGTGGGCACTAAAACATCCCCCTGGCTCCATGAATCATGGTGTTTGGAGCAGTGCCCCATGCAGAACTCTGCTTTTCCTCATGATTTGTTGTGAGATACGTTAGGTGAAACTCCCAGCATTTCTCTTGTGGTCCTTGCTGACCTTTCAGTAGGTCAGCAAAGTGTATTTATCATTTAGGGTGAGGAAGAGGAGGCCGAAGGGAGACTCCTCACTCTGTCCAGCCCCTGCCAGGCCAGTGCAGAGAGGCTGGAGCTGGGCTCTGCTCACAGGGCATTAGTGACAGAAGCAAAGGGGATGGATTCAGCTGCTCCAGGGTCCAGTGGGACACCTCCCCCTAGAGCAGGGTGCTCAGAGCCCCATCCAGCCTGGGTTTGAACACATCCAGGGATGGAGCATCCACAGCTTCCCTGGGCAGCCTGTGCCAGGGCCTCAGCACCCTGGATGACAGAGGCCACCTTCCAAAATGTTTTTTTTCCACCTAGCACAAGAGTTTGCTCCCTCTGTGTTGACCTGTTTGCTGCTCCTGATGGTTCTTGGCAGATCTTGGCTCCTCAGACTTGACCAAAAACTTGGAAAGGAAGGAGGATCAGTGAGATCACAGCACAAAAGGGTCATTCCTATTAACAAAACATGGCTGGGAAACGTCTGTGATACCAAGATCTACAATAAATAAGAACAGGAGGAAAACTTCCTGTGAGGGTGCCAGGGCCTGTCCCAGGCTGCCCAGAGAGCTTGTGGAGTCTCCTCTGGAGGATCCCAACCCCCCTGGTCACTGCACTGCTGGGCCCTGCTCTGGGTGGCCAATACCACCTTGGGGGTACCTCAGTCCCCTCATCCAGATCATTCAAACAGAACTGGTCCCAGTACTGAGCCCTGGGGAGGCCACTTGTGACTGGCCACCAACTGGATTTAGGTGCACTCAGCACCCCTGGGCTCACGTGAGCAGGGAAATGCTGAGCCAGCAGCATCTGCAGTGGAAAACCAAGAAGTAGGAACATTTTCCTGGGCTTCCAAGTGGTTAGAAGAGGAAATTTGCCATCTAAGGTACAGATACACAGCCCTAGGTATGTAAATTGATAGATATCTAACATAAATACCTAAAATGTATAAAATATATCAATATATTTTTTAAAAACTCATTCAAAGAACCATTTAGAGCTTCAGAGGAAGTTGTTCCTCAGACCACAGAACTTTCAGGTACTTTAGGATCAGCCAAAACCTTTTAATACAGTCATGATGTCCCTGTCCCTGCTCCAGAAAGGAAAGTGGCATTTCCAAGAACCACATACCAGTCCTGATTGTTAGATGGAAGAGAAGAAACTTCTGGAAGGGAAAGTTCTTTGGGATTTAGAAGAGAACATAACTCTCAGGGGACAAAAAAAAACCTGAGCATTGAATTTCTTTGAAATTTTAAATAGAGCCCTTTTTTTTTCATGAGAAAGAAAAATCCTCTCTCTTTCATCTCAAGATCTAACCTGTTAGGCTGCCCAGACCAAAATTTATGAGTTTGATTAAACTTTCCTTGACTACAGATAGAAAAGAGAGAATGAATGGTCTGCAGGCTGTGCCATGAGGCTGTAAAGAGCCAGAAGGGACTAAGCCTCAGTCTCGAGGACAGGCAGGAGCCTGGGAAGCAGGACCACAGTTTTATTCCATGATTCTTGATCTCCAACACCAGGGGTAAAGCCAAATTGTGGCCTGGAAGCCACATGAGCCTTGCAAACTGTTCAGAGTAACTCCCAGTCTCCTGCTCTGGAGAGATCCCAACCCCCCTGGACACCCTGCTCTGGGTGCCCTGCTGGGGCAGGGGGTGGCACCAGGGGGTCCCCAGAGCTCCCTTCCCACCCCAACCATGCTGAGATTCAGCAGTTGGGCAGATTTCTTCTCAGGTCTGGGTTGCAGACAAACACTCCCCTTTGACTCCACGTTGCTGCTGCTGTTCAAGGCCCCTCAATACTCACAAGGCTGAATTTTCTGTGATGCCTCCAAAACAGCTGGAGCTCAATTGCCCTGAATAGCAGAAGGCTCTGCATTCCTTTGGTATTTCCAGGTTTTGGATAATCCCATGGGATGCTGGGATGAAGGAGGACAGTGCAGCCCATCAGGAGCTGCTTTTGCTCTCTGGTTTGTCACAGCAAAGGGGAAATCTCCTCCCCATGAGCTGGTGGAGCTGGCTGCCTTTGAGTTAAAAAATCTATAATAACCTGTGGCTCATTTGGGACTAAAATTCAACAGAAACCCAACGAGGGACAAAAATGTTTCTCCATACGACGGCCAGAATAAGCTTCAAATAAAAACCCAACCCAACCAAAAATGATTGCTGGAAACATACCTTAAATCCAGCAGACAGTGAAAGCTGGAACAGAACTTGTTTGCTTAACTCAGGGCTGGTACAATCCAGGACTTGCATAAGGCAGTGGGTTCACCATTGTTCAGTGAGCAGGGGTTGTACCAACGGGCTCTGGTGCCAGCCCCTGATGGGGGGGTGAACTTTCTGCCATCACCAAATGACTTTGTGAGAGGCCACAACTCAATCCCTGCCTCTCAGTTTAGGGGGAGCTACCAGGCTGCAGTTTGTTGCCTCTTTTGGCTTTAACTGGGGAGAACGAGGCCACAAGATTAATATTTTTTGATGATTATTATTCCGATGATCACTTCATCCTTCCCCTTGGCCACACAGTGGGCAAAAGGAGCCTGCAGGAGTGGGAAAAAAAGTGGGAGCTTTTTTTTTTTTTGCCCTCTTTCATTGCATTTAATAATTTCTTGTAGAAACTGGGATTTGGAATCCACTCCTGCAGTCATTGTGGGGAACACTGGTGACCATTCCAGTACCCCCCTGCCCAACGACTGGGCTTTGGAATCATCCTTACAACGTGTGTGCAAAGAGCTGCAGGTGTCAGATAGCAGCAAAGCCCTGGGAATCAGATGTGGTTTATCAGTTGCTACAGCAACCTAGAACTTATTAACCTCATTCCTTTTTTCTTTGCTTCACAGGTACCCTCTCAGACGAGGCAACTCCTTCACATTTCTGACTCCAGGACCTCACTGGGACTTCACCTTGGTGAGTGAAACATCTGGGGGGTGTATATTGCAAAAAAACCCCCAAAAGCAGGAATACAGGGTCCCTCCTCCTGGAGGAGAAAGAAAATCAACACATTCTACCTGGCTAAACACCTTCTGAGCTTTAAGTGGAGGGTGCTCTTGGCACACAGGGATTAAAAGAAGGCTACACAAACACCAGCCCAGTTTGGGAGTGGATGAAACAAAACCATCATCTCCTGTAGATTTTTTTTCATGTGATTAATTATAGCAACTTTCATCTGGTGACTAGAGCTACATTCCACACATATATTTGAATATCATGAAGCCCTAGAAATTATATCCTTTCAAATCTGAAAATACTCTGCTCTAACATCACCAGTTAAAAGCATTTTGATCAAGTTTTTCCTGTTCTTGGCACGTCTTTAATCTGCTTTGCTTTGACCAGATGCACATTCAGTTCAGGTCTCCACCACAGTTACAGTGGGTTCTGTGTCAGGACAGGCTGCCAAAGACAAAGCAGCTCTTTTGGAAGGAATTCACTGCTCATCTGCATTCCTCCTTCAGCCTGGTCCACCACCACTTCTCCCTTTGAGCCCAAGTGGCTTCACTTTGTGGCACCTTTGAACTCCAGCCCTTTCCTGGAGATTGAGGCTTTCCTGGGCCTGGCCAGAGGTTAGTCCTGGGCTGGTGCAGAGCAGCTGCCCAGCAGACATGGCTCTCACTGCATGCTGAGGACCAGGGCTCCACTTAGAGGCTTTGCTGAGGTCTGTGGGCAAGGACTCTGCTCTTCCTGCTGTCCCATCCCATGGGCTGGATTGTGTCACACCATGCTCCAGCCCCTCCATGTCCTGCTGGGAGTGAGGGGCCCACAACTGACCCCAGGATGCCAGGGGCAGCCTGGGATCATTCCAATGACCCCTGCCCTGCTCCTGCTGCCCACCCCAGTGCTGGCACAGCCAGGCTGCTGGGGGCTTCTTGTCCCCCTGGGCACTCTCTGCCTCATCTCCAGCTGCCTGCTCACCAACCCCCCCAGGGCCTTTCCCTTCTCTGCCTCATCTCCAGCTGCCTGCTCACCAACCCCCCCAGGGCCTTTCCCTTGGCCATTTCCAGCTGCTCTGCCCCAGCCTGGAGCTGCAGGGGGTTGAGGTGACTGGTACCCCAGTCACAAATAACTTCATGCCCCAGTTTGTGCAGCTGTTTGAGCAGAGTCTGTAAATTGCCCCTGGCATGAGCAGTGGGCAGTGGGTGACTCAGCAGCGAGGTGGGCTGGGTTTAGAGACAAGAACTGGTGCCTGTTCTGCATAATTCTGAGAAAAGACTATCAGAGGCTGGGTTAAAACATCCTCTGGCTGGTTTCTGACTGGATGGAAGGTTCCTCTGGTTTCCTTTCCATGAAGGAGGATGCCTTTAGGAGAAACAGGCTCTTGATCTTTGCCGACGTAACGGTGCCAATGCACATTCCTCACCTGAAGCCTCACTGCTGTTTTATGACTTCAGGTGGGCAATAAGCACCAAAAACCAGACTGATCCCCAGAAGAACAAAATATCCTGGGTTTAGGCACAAAGCCTTTGCTAGGAGAGGGGAAAACTAGATGGTTGGAATTGTTTTCAAATAGAAATGCAGTGTTTTCTTGAGAAGGCTTCCCAGGGCTTTCGTCGGAATCCTGGCAATGTCATTACCAGTCAGGCCCGTGGCTTTGTTTAGGTCTCTCTAAAGGAAAGTCACAAAATATTTACATTTCCCTTCCCTCTTGGCATTTTCTTTTCCAGGCTTCTCCTTATACCTCTTTGAGAGCCTAACCCCGGGTCTCCCACCTTCCATAACTTTACTCTCAAGTAATTTTTTCCACACGACTCGACTTTCCTGGGGTCACTGTAGATCTCCCAACTCCACCATCTTAAAACCAGGAGAAAACAGGTCCTGAGGGCTTTTTTTTCCCCCCCCCTATCCCTGTGGCTTTCAACTCCCAGATTTGAGGAGTCTTGAAAAGAGGCTTCTTGGAATCCCTTGGAGTGCTGGCACGGAGCAGGAATGATACAGCTGGCTCTGGAGGGAAACATCCACAGCTCTGTACAAAACTATATTGGGCAAAGGAAACAGGGAGGGGGGGTCCAGCCAATGCAATACTTCTTACTTAAGTCTAGCCAGTTGAAAAACAACAAAAAAAAAATCCCCATTTTGGCTTTCCTTTCGTGTCTGGGTCTGGTCTGGAGCTGTATGTTAAAGCTGTTAATATACCCCAGCACATAAGGAACGAATCACACTCCGACCAAGGCGTGGTGCTGTCTCTGAATCTTTATTGCAGGCTTGTTGGGGTGTTTTTTTTCTGCTGATATCCTTGCTTTGCATCAGGGAAAAATAATCTGCAGACCGAAAAGGTGTGGTTAGAGCAGCCTTTTATTGAGGGGGTCTATAAAGAACCAACCCTGAGTGCTTTAACTCCACCTCAAAGAGAAAAAAAAACAAAGCGAGCCAACCCAAATGTCTGCATTTGAATGTGTTCTCAAGGCTGCCAAAGGGCTGCTCAGAAAGCATGGAGTGTGCTGGGAAATTCATTCACTGTCCAAGCTATAAATATGGTGAGACATCATGTCTACTGGGAGAATTTTTTTCCTCTGTAGTTAGCAAGTCTGCCCGTGACAGGACCCGCTCCCGTGACAAGAGGCAGTGACAAAAGCAGTGACAAAAGTCAGTGTCTTGTTTTTGCACAGGCAGCAGAAAACCCCAGAGCAATCACTGGGGAACTTGGTACTTGAGGCCACTTCTGGAGCTGGTTTGTGTAGCTGAGATAAAAAAACCACAACACTAAACCCCAAAATATAAACAACTTGGGAGTGCACTTCACAGAATCACCGCTTTGGGTTGGAAGGGACCTTCAAGGTCAGCTTGTGCCAACCCCCCTGCCATGGGCAGGGGCACCTCCCACTAGAGCAGGATGCTCAGAGCCCCATCCAGCCTAGCCTTGAGCACTGCCAGGAATGGAGCATCCACAGCTTCCCTGGGCAGCCTGTGCCAGGGTCTCAGCACCCTCAGAGTNCAGAAGATCCCTCTCCAGGCTGAACCCCCCTCCCAGGCTCTCCTAGTCTATCCTAGCAGAGGGTTCCAGCCCTTCCAGCATTGCTGGAGCTCCCCTGGCCCTGCTCCTTCACTCCCAGCCTGGGCTGCTACTGGGTGTTGCCCTGACCCAGGGTCAGGACCTTGGCCTTGTTGAACCCATGAGGTTGGTGAGGTCTCTCAGGCCTGTCCAGATCCCTCTGGATGGCATCCCTTCCCTCCAGCATTCCCTCCAGTTCTGGAATATCTCCTCATTACATCTATTTCACAGTTAAATGATTGAGTCAGAATGGTGCAGCCAGGTGAGAAGACACCTTGGAGCCTAAAAACATTGGACAGAAGGGCTAGCAAAGAAGAGAACAGGTTCCTGAAAAGCCTCCAGGGCAACTGGACATCTCCTTGACAGCAGGAGATTGTTGAAGGAAGCACAGAAACCTGGCTGGGCAGCATGTCAAAGTGGTTTGAATGAATACTTGTATTTTTATACAAATACCTGTGTATTTCAACACTTTGACAGAGCACAAACCTGACATTTGCTAACCTGGTAGTTCCCTCTGCAGCCATAGGGAGGGTGTTTTCCTCTTCCCACCTCCTTCAGCCTGCTCAACAAACAGCTTTGTTGACCTGTGCAAAAATGCAAACCAGTTTCTTGTCTTTGTACTTAATGAAGTGGAAGAGGATCGACCTGAGTCACTCTGAAATGTTGAAGGACAAGGGTCAAACACGGGCTGAAAATCAACTCCTTGTTTCATGGCTGACCAAACAGTTCCCTGCTCGTGACCCGTGGCTTTTATCCAGAGCAGGTGACCCACAGGCTGGCACTGGGATGAGGCTGCAGTTGGTTTTCAGCTAGAGAATGCCAAAACAGTCCAGGAGCTGAGCACAGAACCAGGAGGTAGCAGGGAGCTCAGTGGTGGTGTCAGGCATCAGCCACACTGGGCATCAGGGAAGGTTTTCCCAGCAACTGCAGCCAGAGGCTGGCACAGGCTGCCCAGGGAGGGGTTAAGTGCCCAGCCCTGGGGGTGTTCAGGGGTGGTTTGGATGTGGGTTTGAGGGACATGGTTTAGGGGGGAACTGTGCAGAGCAGGTTCATGGTTGGACTCTGATCCAAGGGGCTTTTCCAGCCTGAATGATTCTCTGATTCTCTGATCCCTGTGCTCTTTGGAAAGGAAAAGAGCTGAGAGATCCCTGTCCAAAAACTCTTCTTTCTTCCCCAAAAACTCTTCTTTTAGCCCATCAAGTGCTATCCTCTGGTGTCCTCCAGAGACCTCACATCCTAATGAGCACCCAGTTTGACCCTCTTGGTCCCAAACTCCTTCCCACAGGCCAGGTTTGTGGCCAGCTCACTGCCCTCAGGAGCCACCAAGAACATTTCATTTAACATTTAGTCTCATTCCCCAGTGGTAACCACCACATTCTGTCCTGCTGCTGAAATTTCCTACTCAGCACCACAATGATGGGGGAGCAGAGGAACAGGATTTTAGGGGTATAATTTAGAGGTACCAATCAGGTGAGGAACCTCCTGAAGCAGCATAAACACATTTTGTGCTCGTTTTTAAAAAAAAACAACCTTTGGGGTTCTTTTTTTTTT
>VYZU01020844.1:0-16900 GCA_013401355.1 Ceyx cyanopectus | reverse complement strand
ATATCTCCAGGGATGGGGCCTTGTTGCCCTTGGGCTGGATTAGGTGCTTTTCGGAGCTCCCTGACAAGCTGGGCTGCTCTGTGCCAGTGGTGCCTGTGATGCAGCAGTCGGGGAGCCTGTCTGGTGTTACAAGGGGTGCATGTTGAGCAGCCTGGGGTGAGAGCAGACGGGCTCTGGTCACTGCTGCAGGACTCAGCAGCTATTCAGTGATCACTTGTGCTCACTAATGCCACCAAATGGATTTTCAACATGTAAACAAGGAGGGAAAAGTAGAGTAACTCATTATGAGCCTTGGGCTTGCCCAAAGCAGCTTTCTCCATGGTCAAGTACTTAAATGCAAATATAGAATTTATGATGTGGCTGTAGATTTTAAACCTGAAGAACATCCAGCTGCTGGAATGGTTAATAATGCATATTACCTCAGTCAGTCTTGGTGTCAAGCAGTAAATCCATCCTGTCCATTCAGACATACTTCTTCTCCTCCCCCCTCTCCCCTTCACCCACCTCCCTCCCCCTTCCTATCCATATTTTATCCCCCCTGGAGAGCTGTTTTCAGCACACGATGGGCACCAGCACCCTGTGCTCACGGTGTCTCTGGTTGTCATTACAAAGGAGCCCCAAGACTGGGCTGCTGCTCCTCTGCCCATGCTGCTAGCTGGGAAATTGCTCAGAGTAACAACAGCCAGTGTCAACGGGGAGCTGTATTAATTATTTGGAATGTGTCTCCTAAGAGGAATCAGCAGCTTTTATTGCAGCACCAATATTACTTGGAATGGGAAGGTTACTGTAACTGGTGCTGTAATCTCCGTGTCATTAACTCTCCACGTTTAGAAAAAGGGATTAACAACCCCGTAAATTGTTCCTGTAAACAGATGAATTCTAACAACAGGAGTTTAGTAGGAATAGATGGTTCTGGGTGTGGTGAACCCCCAAATTCTGGGAGGAAGGGTGGGCTCTGTGCCCACAGGGTCAGCGTGCAGAGGTGCCAGGAGACGGAAAGCAGCACCGGGCTCTGCCAACTGGGTTGTGTCTCCCCTACAGGGGGGAACCAGCTGCACTTGCACCTCATGCCACACTCCCTTGGAAAGTGGTTGTGACACACAACTGCTTATTTCTGTCACAGAGAGGGCTGAGCAGCTTCCCTGGCTTTCTGTGAACTCCGTGGTCTGCTGGGGCATGGGGCAAAATACAGAAAGAGGGAAAGCAGCTGTAACTGGAGCTCAGCGCAGTGCCCATGTCTGGAGGGCAAAGGCTAAAGGCAGGGGAGTGGTTTCAACCTTCTGTGTCTCCACAGAATGGAAGTTCTCTGTGAAAAATGCCCAGCAAAACAAATTGCTCACACACGTCTGCCCTAGTGAGACCTCATCTGGGGGGGTACTGTCCAGGTCTGGACTCCCCAGTTCAAGAGGGACAGGGAAATACTGGAGAGAGTCCAAGGGAGGTTACGAGGATGCTGAAGGGGTTGCAGCATCTCTGTGGTGACGAAAGGCTGAGAGCCCTGGGGCTGTTTAGCCTGGAGAAGAGCAGCCTGAGAGGGGAGCTGATGGATGGTGACAAATCTCTGCAGGGTGGGGGTCAAGCAGAAGGGGCCAGGCTCTTGGCAGTGGTGCCCTGGGATGGGATGAGGGGCACAGGGCACAAACTAGAACCCAGGGAGCTCCACCTCAACACAAGAAAGAACTTCTTTACTGTTGTATAACACTGGAAAAGAGGTTGTGGAGTCTCCTGCTCTGTTTTCCAGCCCTGTCTGGATGCATTTCTGAGGGATCTGCTCTAGATCTACCCTGCTCTGGCAGGGGGTTGAACTTGATCTTCGAATGTCCCTTCCAACCCCCCTCCCCCATTCTGTGATTCCCGTGACTCTGAATCTCTGATCTTTCAAATCCTGTGCCATAAAACTGTTTTATGTTTAATTGTAGCCTTGATAGATTTCTGGAGGAAACAGCAGCACTAAAATACTTCTTTGTCCACAGGGCAGGCTCACCACGGGCAGGTTTCCTACATTGCCCCACCGATCCACCTGGACTCAGATCTGGAGAGGCTGCCATCCAAGGGTGAGTCAGTGGCACAGCCCCATGCACGGGCATTGCCACCCAGCCATAGGTGTGAGTGAAGGTACAGAAGTGGTTGTGTGGTTGTTCTGGGTCTGGATTTGATCCACATTGCCATTGCTTGTGTTTTTTTCTGAAGCTCCTGGTCACTCTGGTCACTCTGGAGGGTGACTCCAGTTTTGGGTGATTGACCCCAGGAGCAGTGTTTGCAGCCACTCTGTACAGAGTGAGGCCAGAACAGCCTGCTGAGATGGGTGGCTCTCCTGAATGGTGAAAATGAAGTGATAGGAATGACAGCCCTTGATTTCTTTGTCCTATTTGGAGAATCATCCCCTCCCTGTGCTGTGGTGAAACCCCAGTGTTTGTCCTTGTGTCTTGAGGAGATGGGCTTGCCCCAGAAGAAGCATCCATGCTGCTGCAGACTTCTTACACCTCATAGAATCAGCGAATGCATTGGGCTGGAAGGGACCTCTAAAGGTCATTTAGTCCAACCCCCCCTGCAATGAGCACGGACACCTCCCTTTGCTCCTTTTAATTAGGTAGTCAATATTTAGGTAGGATATCAAAATGACCAGCTTGTCCTTCTTGGAATGGATAATAGCAAAGCTAAAATCAAACAGGTATATGGAGGGATTTCTTGGCCAGCTCCAAAAGTGAATATGAACATCAAACATTCCATATGAACATCAAACACAAGGAATGCTGTGGAAGAAGGAAGGGAAGGAAGAGGTCTGCCAATGTGTTAAGCTGTTTAGCCTGGAGAAGAGCAGCCTGAGAGGGGAGCTGATGGATGGTGACAAATCTCTGCAGGGTGGGGGTCAAGCAGAAGGGGCCAGGCTCTTGGCAGTGGTGCCCTGGGATGGGATGAGGGGCAGTGGGCATAAACTGGAACCCAGGTAGGTCCACCTCAACATGAGGAGAAACTTCTTCCCTGGGAGAGTGCCAGAGCCTGGCCCAGGCTGCCCAGGAAGGTTGTGGAGTCTCCTGCTCTGTTTTCCAGCCCCCTCTGGATCTGTTGCTGTGTGGGCTGCCCTGGGTGACCCTGCTCTGGCAGGGGGTTGGACTTCATAACTCCAGAGCTCCCTCCCAGCCTCTAATAATCTGTGATTCTATGATTTGAAGCCTTATAGCTTAGGTTTGGACTTTCCCTGTCTTCTACTCACGAACTGGTGCTGCAGTGGTGGGAAAGGGATGGGATTGGCCTTTGTGGTGCTTGTCCCTGTTGTCCCCAGCACTGTGGGGCTGAGGGGTGTTTCTGTGCCCACGTTTCCCCAAGTGCTCGCAACTGAAAAATGCAACACCTTAATGCAAGATTAATCTGGAGAGGGACACTGTCATTATGTAATATGAGGAAAACTGTCTTCTGAATCTTCATTATCCGTCTCTAATGTTCTGGGAGACAGAAAAACCTTTGTGTCAGTGAATTGCAGCTGCAATTACAAACCCTGTTACTCCAAATGGCCCAAGGACTTGATGGGCTAAGTGAAAATGTACTGTTGATGCTCTTGGCATGAAAAGGCTCCTTTAGTTTTGAGTGAGCTTTTCCAACATCATCTATGCAGCAAGACCTGTAACTTCAAGTAAACATTTGCTGGGGTTTTTTTTCCTTTTCCAAGGGAAAAAAATACCTTATTTGTTCCTTAGATGTTACTGCACCTTAGCTGGAGCAGTAACTAACCTGAGCAATTGACTCTTGCTGCACAGAAGCTGCCTCCTCACTGTTATTCCTTGGTGGTTCCTCTTGCATCTCTTCAAGATGGAACCATGTACTGGGTGGGGAAACTTGGTGAGGATCCTGGATTTATGGTCCTCTTTCCCAGTCTGGGCTTGTTGTGAGTTCAGCTGGTCACCTACCATCTCCTGGCAGGTCCTCAGCCTCCACCAAGCTTTCAGTGAATTACCCTGAGATTTGGCACATGCATTTGAGGCTGTCAGCTGCTTCTAAGCAACTTGAAAACCTCCAGTTCTGTGCTAAAATTTACTACCTTGCTTTTTTAGCAGAGAATTGCAGTCAGGCAGAGACAGTTATGACTGCCAGGACCTTCTTGCTCTTTGAAGTTGGATGTGGTGATGCAGAGCTTACTTACACTAGGTCAGTGGAAATCCTTGATGTGGGGTCTGTAGGGAAGACTCAAGGATGCTGGAACAGCAGCAGTCAAAGAAGCTGTGCCTTGCTTCCTCCCAGATAAGAGAGCTGAAAACTAACAAAACTCTTCAGTGATCTGCCTTTTGTGAGGCCATAGCTACCTCTGCAAGATGAATGGCACTGCAACCAGGAACAGGGCAAAGTGGGTCAGGAAGAACAGTTGCAGCGCTTGCAGAGAAGGTAAAATGGAATTTATCCAACATAAACTGCCCCATTAAATTCTTTCACACCCCTCCCAGTTAGAAGATCTTACAAGGAAGGGCTGCTCAGAGTGGAAGGACTGAGGTGACTGGGAAAAGGACTCAAATCCCCTTGTGTATCTTGACAGGAGAGGGCCAGGGAGGCAGCCAGCTCTGCTGGCACCAACTTTAGCCGGTGCCTTAGGGATGCTAAAAAGGCAGTAATCAGTCCTGTGGGAAGAGGAAGGTTTCTCTGGCCCTGGGATGTGGGATGTGTAGCAGTACTGGCCTGTCTGCTGCCTCATTTCCAGACTCGGCACCCAAAACCCATTAGACTGTTGGAATAATCATGATTTATTTTTCCTTGCTATGTGAGGGTTATGAAGTTCTTGGGTTTGGCTGCATTTTCTCACACCTTAGGACACGCTCAGCTCACATTCCAAGCTTCATCCCATAACCACAAGAGCTTTTTTTAAACACAGGAGGCAAAAACACCCCTGCCCTGAAGCTCTCATTCGTTCTCCATATTTCCAGTAGCTGGAACTCTGAAAAAAAGAGCAAATTCTGACAGTCATCATCAGCCACTACTGCTTTTGGCTGTTGTGCTGATGCTTTTTCTATCCCTTTCAAATTGCCCCTCACACTGAGCTGGACATTAAATGCAGGTCAGTGCCGGAGACGCCGCTGTACCATTGGAATTAGAATAAATTGATACAGAGCCAGAGCAGGGCTAGAAAAGCATTTTTCCTTCTCATATTATTAAAAAAGCACAACAATACAGCTTTAGTGCTCCTGTGGGCCTTTGCAGTTGCAATCCTCAGCTGGCAGATTTATTTGTAACTGCCTCTTCCTCCTCCTTTTTTAAACCCCAATGATGACTGGTGACATTTGCAGAGACTGTTTATGCATGCAGGGCATTTGCACCTGCCTTTCAGGCTCCTGATGCTGCTAGTGAATAGAATATATCAACTCCAGTGGTTTCTAGTACATTAGTGTCATCGTGCATTAGGGGGTAATTACTCTGAGCCACTGCTCTGTACAGTAACCCAGTAATGACACTGTAAATCACTGCATAGAAATGAGGCCCTGAATCAGCATTTTTTTGCTGATCAAGACACTTCTTCTTCACCCCCTTTCTAATTTGAGGATGTTTTCAAATTAGCTCCTTCTAGGAAGCACTGTTGAGCATTTCGTTTCACACCTCCTCCCAGTCTCACAATCTGGACACGATTACATGGGTTTTATGCATCTGTTTCCACTGTTGATCAGCAGAATGATTCTGGGGGGAGCTGAGGCCTCAGGCTCTGATCTCATGGACTGGAGATTAAAGCTGGGTTTAAAGATGGAGCGCTGCTTGCTGACAATAGCAAGGAGTTTCATAGATAAGGGTGATGTTGATACTCTGGCTCAGAAAGGGATTTTATGGAATTATCACAAAGAGCAATAAATTAAAAGTTAACATTTGGACTCGAGATTCTTCCAGGTAGTAAAACACAGCAAGTGAATTCAACTCACCAAATCTAAAACTATTTCTACAGCTTTAGAGAAGCAGATTTTAGCAGATATGGGGAGTCATACAGAACATGAAATACGTGCCTGTTGGTTAAAGCTGGGCAGTCTGAGGAGCTCTCCTCCTGTGTCCAGATAGAGCTTTGCAAAGGTTTCCTTCAAAGCTAAACCTCAGAGTGTCTTGGAGATTGATGCTCCTGTCCATGGCCCAGATGTGAACTGATAAAACCCCTGTGTTGGTCCTCAATTCTAGATGCAAATAAAAGTGTGATGGGAGGATCTCAACCCTCTGTGCTGATCTCTCTAGCCAGGGAGGTTATTTTGGCCCAGTTAAGGCACTGTGTTTTGGTTTTTTTTTCCAGTAAACCTCAGTTGTGAGGTTCAGACTCTGTAGACAGACGAACTTTCCCTACCCCTTGGGCAGCATGGCAGGGAGACAGAGGCTTTTCTATTTTTCCTTCTCTTCTCCAGCTCAGTGAGATATTCCTTTGTGCTTTCTCCATTCAAAAGCTACATCCATTCTGCCATTTCTCTCCCCCTTTGCATCTGCAGTGTCTGAGGGAGCTGTGGAATGTCAGGAGGACTACAAACTCATTACCAAGAATCAAGGGGAGTTTTGGATACACACATTCTGTGTCTCCTTTTCTGCTTTTTTGTTTGGTTGGTTGAGGGTTTTTTTGTTTGTTGTTGGGGTTTTTTTTCTCTGCCATAGGTCCCAGAGAGGGTCGGTGGCTGTGCAGATGATGTGGGAGGATGTGACAGCTGGGCTCATTGCACAGCCCCAGCTCTTCTTCCCAGGCTGGAGACGGGGCCGTGCCAGGCAGCGGGGCCAGTGGCACTCCTTGCCCTAATTCGAGCTGACACAGTGCTCACCAGAGCCTGAGACACCAGCTCTCCTGCCTCCCCTTCCCCAGGCCCAGTGCCACAAGAGGCTGCTGTTCAGGAGTCCCTGCTCTGAGCTGAAGGTAGCCAGGCTCCTCTTGTTTCCGGGCTTTTTGTTTTCTGCTGGATTTCCCCTGGGAAAGCCATTCCCACAGCTACAAAGTACTTCACAGTGTCCTTCTGCTTCTCTCCAGGTTCCTACTTTTAGTCACCCCGAACCATCCTTTTAGATTCAGTTACAGCTTTAGGTCTCCAGCTTCTTAAGGTGATATTGTTTTCCTGCCACCCTTCAGGTGGGAGACTCCAGGGGAGGCTGATTCACTGCCTTTGAGCCAGGAGATGCACTGGATGATGGTTGGGGTCTCCCATGCTCAGGAGCTTTATTTCCCACTTCCCTAGGCAACACTGGAGTGTGTAGAGTGTGTCCACCTCTTCCTCAGCCACCTACAGGGTTTTCGCCTTTGCTCTTGCTCATCCTTTGCTCCAGCTGTGACTGCTCTGAGGGCCCCTCCCTCCACTCCTGCCCTGAGCCCAGCAGAGGATCTGGCTCCCACCAACACACCGTGTGAGAGCTCCTGCAGAAAATCAGCAAAACACACACTGGGTGTTCTCATTCCACAGGGCTTTGCAGGCAAGCAGAGGATGTGAGGCAGGGGGGCAGCTGGTGTTCCCCAGGAGATGACTGTTCACCAAAACCACACTGTCAGGGACCAGGTTTTGCAGTGACTGTGACTGTCACCTGTCCTGTGAATTTCCAGCTGCCTTCACAGGATCTCAGGATGTCAGGGGTTGGAAGGGACCCTGGAGATCTTCCAGTCCAACCCTCCTACCACAGCAGGACCATAGAATAGAATCTAATCCAGCTCAGGGCACTCAGAAATGCATCCAGGTGAGGCTGGAAGATCTCTAGAGAAGAAGACTCCACAACATCTCTGGGCAGTCTGTGCCAGGCTCTGCCGCCCTCACAGTACAGAAGCTCCTCCTCCTGTTGAGGTGGCACCTCCTGTGCTCCAGCTTCCACCCATTGCCCTTGTCCTATCCCAGGGCACAGTGAGCAGAGGCTGCCCCTCCTCCTGACACTCAGCCCTCAGCTCTGGATAACCATGGATTAAATCCCCTCTCAGGCTGCTCTGCTCCAGACTAAAGAGCCCCAGGGCTCTCAGCCTTTCCTCAGCAGACACGTGTTCCAGCTCCTTCAGAATCCTTGGAGCCTCTGTTGGCCTGGTTCTGCAGGTGTCTGTACAGAAGGTGTTCTGCAGGTGTCTGTACAGATCCTTTGTTGGGTTGTTTTGCTGTTTATTTATTTCATGTGATTTCTCACGATGGGAAGGCTCATTTAAAGCCCTCCCTACTCTGCAGCCAGCTCGGTGTGGTGACTGGTGGGTGTGGGAAGTGTGGTGAGTGGACTGGGTGTAGGAAGTGTGGGGACTGGACTGGGCGTGGGAAGTGTGGTGAGTGGTCTGGGTGTGAGAAGTGTGGCAGAGGCAGCAACACATTGCCAGGAATGGAGCTCATGTGGGTTGTCAGGTGGTGGAGGGTGAGCTCTGATACAAGGATAGGATGCTTCCCTCGGTCCTATCTGGAGCTCTCTGAAATAGAGAGCATCCACCTTCCTGCACCTCCCTGAGTTCCCTTGAGCAGGAATATGGTTTCTCCATCTGTATGAATTCCTCAGGTATCATGGAAGGTGATAACTCGAATCCTAACCAGAGGAGCCAGAGCTCTTGGGAATCCTGCAGCCTCCTGTCTGCATCTTCCCAGCAGCAAGAACTCTTTAGGTTCTGGAGTCAGAAAGAGTTAACTGCTCATCCTTCACCCTTTCCTTTCTTACTGTGATCTCCCTCAGTTGCTCTTATTTCTCTGGAATGTGTGTTTTCCTTGCCGAGGGACACGGCAGGGCAGTGCTGCTTGTTTCCAAGAGCTGGAAGAAAGCTGGAGCTAACAAAGCCTCTCAAGGAGGAGTGCTAAACCCTGTCTGCTGCTGGGAACTGTGCAGAGGATTTACACTTGGAAATATTTCAGGATTTTGGGGTGGAGGGGGAGCAGTCTGAGAGATGGTTAACACCTAGGCATCTAAAAAAGAAAAACAAAAGCACTTTTAAAATAGCTTTTTTTTTAGCCTCTAGCTGCTGCCTTGTAAAGGAGTTTTGCTGTGGAGATCAGCATGAGCTGTGATTTAAAGCTGCCTTGAGATGCTATTCTTTGTAGGATGTTGGAAATTCAAAATGGACCCAGACATCCACCCGGGAGATCCTTTTGACAGCAGGTTTCATTTCCCACTGTCCTGAACTGTGCCACTCACCATCAGTGGTGGCAGTTTTCACCCACTTGACAGTGGCAACAGCTGGAAAGCAGAGGCAGCTATGGCAGTGCACCTTCAAGCATCACTAATCTGAACTGAATGGCCTATTACCAGCTTGGAAAAAAAAGCTGTTGAACCAATTCAACGTGGGGAAAAAAAAAATAAAAATAGGAGAGCAGAGCTGCATGAGACCCTTCACAAACGAATGTATTTCATTTTTTTTTCTGCCAGACTAATTTTTGGCTACACCTCTCTTTCTGAAATATTTATAGGGCAAATAACTGTTTTAAATGAGCAGATGGGGGAGACATAAGACAAGCTGTTAAATTAATAAACATGTGTGGTGCTTTATCAGTAAGGGAGCCCATTTTGGCATTTCTTCTGGATGATTTGTATGGCCTATCACCATTGCACCTGGTGCAGGGACAAGAAATGGGCACTTAATAACCAAACAATGTGCAAACTCCTTCCATTATAATTTCATTATGTCAGATATAATCGTCTGTAACTAGATGTCAAATGCATAATTTATGTCCAGCTTCCCAGTGGAATAGTAGCCCTATGAATGAATGGCCCCATTAATGGGAAGGAGCTTTTACTGTAACTTTTCCCCTCCTGGTCCATGGTCCATTTTGTCATCTGGTATTAATTCCAAATCACTTCAGGACTGCAGGAAAACGCCTGTTATATTTGTGTAATAGGAGAGGATGGCAAATAAATCATCAGAGAAGCTCAGATTTCAGGTCCACTGCTTTCCTCAGCCAGATGCCTGTTGAAAAAAAAAAAGAGAGGCATAAAACTGCCCTTTGGTTTCCCCAGCCAGAGATGTGGAACCATCTGCCCCATGTGAAGGGTTTAGCCACTGGAAGGTCTTTATGTTCTCACCATCACCTGAAGGGAGGGAGGGTGGCACAGTGATGGTTTATAGAGGAGTCCTTCAGAAATACACACATGTGTGAGAGGGATGGAGGATCCTGGTTCTTCTGTGTAGGGCCTCTGTTGGCGTTCCTGGGTGGCATGAAGAAGAGTATGGCCAGAAGAGCAAGGGACATTCTCCTCCCCCTCTACTCTGTGCTGGTGAGGCCACATCTGGAGTGTTGTGTCCAGTTCTGGGCTCAGGGAAATACTGGAGAGAGGTTACGAGGGAGGTTACGAGGATGCTGAAGGGGCTGCAGCATCTCTGTGGTGAGGAAAGGCTGAGAGCCCTGGGGCTGTTCAGCCTGGAGAAGAGCAGCCTGAGAGGGGAGCTGGTGGATGGGGACAAATCTCTGCAGGGTGGGGGTCAAGCAGAAGGGGCCAGGCTCTTGGCAGTGCTGCCCTGGGATGGGATGAGGGGCACTGGGCATAAACTGGAACCCAGGTAGGTCCACCTCAACATGAGGAGAAACTTCTTCCCTGGGAGGGTGCCAGAGCCTGGCCCAGGCTGCCCAGGGAGGCTGTGGAGTCTCCTGCTCTGGAGACTTTGCAACCCCCCCTGGATCTGTTCCTGTGTGGGGTGCCCTGGGTGCCCCTGCTCTGGCAGGGTGTGAGACTCCATCATCTCCAGAGGTCCCTTCCCAGCCCTGCCATCCTGTGATTCCATGATTCTGTGATTCACAACTGAAGCAGGTACCAATTTGAAGGATCAGTTTGCTGTGAGTCCCTTTACATATTTATTTTTATTTCTTTTTATGCTTTTTTTTTTTTCCATATAATGACCTTGTTTTGAGTTAAACCCCTGGCAGAAAGCAGCTCAGTGCTTTAAATCTGGAAAATGTTTGTTAATAATCAGCTAGGAAGCTCAGATATAGCTCTGATATAGCTCTATAGGTGTATTATCAGTGTATTGAAATTTAATGAGAAAACATGTTTTATTCTACTGCAGTTACAGAGGTGATATTTGTTTTATTCTTCCTGAGGTAAAAATTTAGATGAAAAATCATCCATTTAACACCATTTGTAGCAGTAGATGATTTCTTAGTGTCTAGTGGAGTTTCCCATTGTCAGTACAAAATTAATGCTAGATAATGAATAGTGTGTTTACCTAACAAAATATTAAAGTTTCCTAGTCTTGTGACAGAGATTTCTGAATGGCATGAATGATAAAGGGTTTGCAGTGCGGGAAGATCTGGTTACATTGATAACATCTCCTCCTGAAAAGATTCTTTTTTTTTTCCTTTCTCTTTTCTTTCTTTTCTTTTTTCTTTTCTTTTCTTTTCTTTCTTTCTTTCTTTCTTTCTTTCTTTCTTTCTTTCTTTCTTTCTTTCTTTCTTTCTTTCTTTCTTTCTTTCTTTCTTTCTTTCTTTCTTTCTTTCTTTCTTTCTTTCTTTCTTTCTTTCTTTCTTTTTCTCTTTCTTTTCTTTTCTTTTCTTTTCTCTTTTTCTCCTTTCCCTTTTGATTTTCTGTTCTTTTTCACCACATGTAATTAATTAAAGGAAGCAAATCACCCTTCCAATAGAAACATAAGAAAGACAAGTTTTAGTTTAAGTCAAGTTAGGAACAGCAGCTGATAAAGACCCGGGCTGGTCAGTGCTGTGGTCTGGCCTCCTACAAGCAGTGAAAGCATCTTTCCAGGAGGTGAGCAGGTTTAATTCACCCTCCTTGAGTTCACCAGACACAAGCCTAGAAAAGCAGGCAGCCCTTTTCCCAGCCAGCAAAGCTAATAATAATAAAAGCACGTTAGGCTCAGGCTGTTGTCTGAGCTGCTGGCAGCACTGAGTGGAATTGGTCTGTTTGTTGGAGGGCTCTTCAGCTGTGCAGGAAGATTCTCTGTAGGTAGCAGGTTTTCTTCACCGTGCTTGGCTCTTGGAATCATCTTGGGTTGAATCAGAAAGTGCTGGAAGTGAGAGATTTCCACCAGCCAGGGGTCTGATGCTTTCTAGAGTGTTTGGGTTTAGAGCCTGCTTTGGCCCTTGAGTTTCCTCACAGCACATGGTTGGATCTGGACTCTTCCCTTGCTGTGTTGTTTCTTACAGCACCAGCTGAGTCATGGCATCCATTCCGAGGAACATTTACAACGGTCACTTGGGCAGCAAACTTTGGAAAGGTGCTTTTTGGAAATCCCAGCCTTAACAAATGCAAAGTGGAGACTGATTTACAGATAAACCTTGTGGAGCTGCATTGCTGATATTGTAACTTGGCTCCCTCGGAAGAGCCTTTATGATTTGAAGACTTGCAGCCAAGTCAATTTGGCTTGCTGGCTGCAATATTTGCTCAGAAGACAAGGGCTGCTATCCTCCAGCTCCAAATGGTTTGTTATTGCCTTTCAATTGGCTCGATGTCATTCACTCTCCTAGAAAAAAATGGCAAGAAGCAGCATTTAAAAGATCTTGATTGCCTCTGAGAAAAGATAAGATATTAAATTAGCTGAAATGTCACGATGAGGGGTAGAGGACCAGCACGCATGAGCGTGACACATCCAGGGAGAAACTGGGCTTGGGTCAGGGAGAGGACCCAGCTGAGGATGCTGGGATTTTGTGGAATCAGGGAGCCTTGCAGAAGGCTCCAGACAAAGCATGTTGATTTGTAGCAAGTATATCTCTAGTTTCACTGCAGCTGGTTTGGGGAGAAAATTGCTCACTTCATTAAAAAATGACCACAATTGCAGATGCTCTCATGGCAGACTCCTCTTCAGATTTTTTCTCCAAGTCCCACTTTCATCTTTATTTCACCAAGAGTGCCCCTTGGCTCAGGGTGGGTCGTGCCCACAAATTTAGTAGTAGACGTGCAGCAAAATGAGAGTGTTACTGAGTAAACAACTCCATTTCTTTATTCTTTTTTTTGAAGGGGGATAAAAGGGAATGTGTGACCACAAAACTACCTGTGTTGGAGAGGGGAAAAAAATGAAGATGAGGTTTCTAAATTCATGAAGGCCCTTCACAGTGGAATCCTGTGTGCCACTGAAGTGTAACAAGCTTATTTATATTTTATTGTGCTTCTAGATCAAGCTGCATTATTATGGGCTGCACTCCCCTGACACCAAAGCTGTTGCTAAGGAAGAGGTACATTATGTTAATATTTTGTGATCATAACTACATGAGCTGGGCTCTGTCGATGGAAGAAGTTAAGGAGGGGAAAAAGTGAAGTTAATGCACCATTTTAATTAGAGCCTCTGAAGCTTGTTGATCCCATTTAGAGGCAAAAAGAAGCTTGAATTTGAGAAGAATTCACACAGAAAATGGGAGAACACCAAACAAATGGTGGAATTTTTCACTGAACTTTACAGTTGTTGAGCAGTGGGGATTTGGAACTGGTACTGTTAAGAGGGAATCTGGCAGAATTCTGCCAACTGAAAGCTTTTACTAGATATTTTCAGGGAAGAATTTCTCAGCCTGTTCATGCCTTTAATGTGTTTTGATCATGTGAACAGAGCACTCATCCTTAATTCCTGCTTCCTGACCATTTCCAGTGCTGGAGTCTTGTTACATGATTTCAGTACCTTCTGATTCATGTAGGTGGATTCACTAAGAGCTTAGAATCAAGCAGTAGCCAGTACAATCAATACAATGGCAACGTGATGCATTAGCTTCAGTGTAGGGAGTCAAAGAAAAGGCCAAAGTCATGAGCAAGACACTGATGTCCATGCTGGTTATTTTAAACAGTATCTTCTACAGACTGTATTGATGAGTATCACACAAATGTTTACACAACAAGAAAAATAAACAAGGAAAGATCTTGGCATTCCTCCTAAAGGAATGTTCTGAGCTGGATTTCTCCTTTCAAAAACTGTTTTCTCATTAATACTGCTGCCAAGGCATGAAGCAGCCACAGAGAGGGAGGGCTGGGTGAGTAATAACTCCTCTCAGCTCTGACATGCCTTGCACCTAGCCAGTGGGACCAGGACAGTGTCCTCAGGAGTACCCAGGGCCAGCATGGCCATGGCACCTGAGAATAGATCATTTTTGCCTGGTACTGCTGCTCTACCCTCTTCAAATACTCCATGCACCAGAGCTGGGTTTGTACCTGGTGCAGGTGGCAGGAGGAGTCAGCTCCTAGATGGGATGTGTGGAGCAAGCAGCCCACGCAGCTGAAGTCAGTCCTGTGCCACAGCCCTGGTAAGTAACAGTCTTCAAGCAGGTCAGGAAAAGCAGGGGCTTTCCAGCATAGAATCCTAGAAACATTCAGGTTGGAAAAGCCCCTTGGGATCAGTGAGTCCAGACATTAACCCTGCTCTACACAGTTCACCCCTAAACCATGTCCTTCAAAACCTCATCCAAACCACCCGTAACACCCCCAAGGCTGGGGACTCAACCCCCTCCCTGGGCAGCCATCCTGTGGCTGGCTACTCTCTGTGGAAAATTTTTCCCTAATGTCCATCATCCTAAGGTTGGTTAACATCAGCTTCATCATCTGACCCTTCCACATGGAGCAGAGCCACTTTTTCTTCCTTCTTTTCTCCCTTCCCTCCTCACTGTCCTTTTTTGATCAGACCTTGTCTAGAGGATTCTTTAACCCTTAGCAGCGTTTTGGGAAAGTTAATACTGCATTTTCCTGGTCAGGGTTGTCATAATTCCTGTTTTACTTCATTGTGCACACCTGATCTTAGACTCCATTGAGAAGATAAAGTGCCTGACCTGGGAAGCATCACTTGGGCAAATTAAAGAGAACATGAGCTGAGAGCAGGATGCAGGGGTGGGAGAGGAAGGAGTAGTCAGCCCTGGGAGGCAGTACTTCATGCTGGAGGTGTGTGGTGGACTGGATGCCCTGTGGAGCTCCCTTCCAATCCAGCACATTCAAAAAGCCTCCTTCTCATCCTGGCCACCCACATTTTCAGCTGCTGGCTCCCAAGGCCATGGGCAGAGATGGTTCAAGTTCCGTGGTCTCTCTATAATCCACCTATAGTTTGTTTGCCTCTATATGGCCTGAGGTTTGTGCTTATCTCTAAAGCACATTGCTCCTCTACACTGGCTCTGCTGAAAACACCACAGCTCAGTGTAGATGCTTCTGCTATAAGCTGACAGGGCTGACACTGGGAGCATTTTGCAATCATTTGTTTAATTAGCTGAAGCTCTCTAGGGAGAAGTTTATGGAATGGCATAGTCTCAAGGTCTCATTTAAATCCCTTTTGCTTGTTGTTGATTGGGTTTTTTTTTTTCTTTTTTGATGGAGGGCTCGTGATGCAAAGTGTTAAAAAAGGGACAAGTGAGTGGAAAGCAGCAAAACCCCTTCTGGTCATGGGCAGTGCCTCCCTGACAGACTCCCGAGTACAGAAGGAAACTGCATGGAGTAAGATGACCTCTAAGAGGGGAAATTGGAATTAAGCCTGTTCAGCTGTCTTTTCTCTTTTTTCACCTATACTTCCTCTCTGTTTTCTTTCAGTGTGATGCTTAATTAAGCTTCTCCATTGTTTGCAGGTTAATTCCTTTCCTAAGCTACAGCTATTTTTACAAAGGTGTTCATTACTGGAGCGAGACTGGGAGTAGAGAATGGCAAGTGCTAAGCCTCCTTTAGTGAGAAGGGATTTTTTTTTGCTCACAGCACAATCTTAAGGCTCCACTTTCGACTGCAGAGCTTCTGTGTCACAAGTCTCCTCTGCTTTTGGTGAAGTAGTTCCTGGGAGAGAGTTGGAGATTTTGCCATAGCACCAGGGCTGAGCTGTCCTATCTACTCAATTGATGCACTTAGTTACAGCCCCTTTTGCTTCACAGCCCCTTAAACTTCCATCTGACTGTGCTTAGAAGCTGCAGGTTTCTCTTTTGATACCTGCCCATCAAAATCTCTGAGAAATTAAGATCCTAAATGTTTGAGATTCACATGTCTGCTGAGGAAAGGGTGAGAGCCCTGGGGCTCTTTAGTCTGGAGCAGAGCAGCCTGAGAGGGGATTGAATCCATGGTTATCCAGAGCTGAGGGCTGAGTGTCAGGAGGAGGGGCAGCCTCTGCTCACCTGTGCCCTGGGATAGGACAAGGGCAATGGGTGGAAGCTGAAGCACAGGAGGTGCCACCTCAACAGGAGGAGGAGTTTCTTCCCAGTGAGGGTGCCAGAGCCTGGCACAGGCTGCCCAGAGAGGTTGTGGAGTCTCCTTCTATGGAGATTTTCCAGCCCCACCTGGATGCATTTCTGAGTACCCTGTGATGGATTAGATTCTATTCCATGGTCCTGCTGTGGTAGGAGGGTTGGACTGGAAGATCTCCAGGGTCCCTTCCAATCCCTGACATCCTGGGATCCTGTGATCTGTGACTTGACCTTCACGAGTGCCCATGAGCAGTGAACTCCTGCACACATGGTACCAGAGTGGCAGTGGAAGTGAACACAGGAACATGAGCTAAAAGAGCTTTTGGAGGAATAAAGCCTGGGGAAAAAATGCAAAGGAATGACAGAATGCCCCAGTAGGGGAAAGCAGGAGCCCTGTTACTTGGTATAGCCCTGCTCAGAGCAGCCTGGTGGGCTTGTCTCCAGGCACGGCTCTGCCCACAGTCCACCACCACTGCAGAGTGTGCTGTTAATAAAAGGTCCTTCTTTTCAAACCATTGTTTGGAGGAGTTGGGCATGATGTCAGAGACATGGCTTGTCATCCTGAGACCAGATTCACCTTGACATTTACTGGTTGTGTGATTAGTCACCTCCTGCATATAGTCACATATAGATGTAGCTTCTATAGAAAGGGATGTTTTAACTGTGGCACACCCTGACCTTACAGCTATTTATTCCACCTAATATTCTGAGAAGTGGCAAATGGTCTTTTTGGGTCTGTAGAAGCTCTGGGTTTGTGGGAAGAGAGAAAAGAGCTGGACCTGGTCAGTTATTGCTGACACAACAAGGATGGGTCTGTCTGAAATGAGCTGCTAATGACAGAAATCAGTGTCCTGTCCTCTCCACACAGATGGCATTATGCTTCAAAATGCTTTCTGTTT
>VYZU01020831.1:5616-19775 GCA_013401355.1 Ceyx cyanopectus | reverse complement strand
GACTCCACATGCGGTTCTACACTGGGTGGGGGGAAGGAGCAAAGCAAAGCAACCAACAGAAATGCCCTGGGCTGCAGTGCAAGGTTGGAGATCCTTAAATCAAAGTGCTACTTAACACAGAAGGAAGAACAAGCCATAAGGATAGTCTGGGCACACTCAGGATGCCATGTCACATGGAGTGAGTGCTGGGTAGGAGTCTCTGGGACTTGTGAAGTCTTTGAAGGAGAGCCAAGATATTTCCATAAACTTGGGAAAACCCATTGGTCAGATCATCCTCTGGGTTAGGGTTTGCAAGTATACCTTATAGATTCAGCCACAGTATGGGAAGTCATCACCTTGAAGGATACACTACCTGGAAAACAGACCCTTTAATTTCTTCTTTGTCAATGGAGAACAAGAAGGTCATTACCACACTGAGGTCTTTCCCTTGCTGATCAGTACAGAGTTTTCAGGCAAGGCCGAATGTGGCCATGATCTTTTGATGCATTAAATCACTTGTCCTACTTGTTCACATTAAATCTCTTCCAGTGATGTCTTGTTGAGGTGTCCTGGCTTCGACTGAACAGTTTTCTTCCTAGCAGCTGGTGCAGTGCTGTGTTTTGGATTCAGTGTGCAAATAATGTCCATAACATGCTGATGTTGTAGTTACTGCTGAATAGATGCTGATGCTTAGGTAAGGGTTTTTTAGTTTCCTGAGCTCTGACAGCGAGCAGGTGCAAAAGAAGCTGGGATGGAGCATGGCTGGGACAGATGACCCGGAGTAGCTGAAGGAGATTCCTTACCACAGAACATCACGCTCGGTACAGAAGCTGCTTGGGCGTCAGTCGGGGGGGGGCTGGGGTGTGGGCAATTTCATTGTGCAGCAGCTGTCTCGTGTTTTATTGCTGTCTCTTTGTTATATTACTTTTCATTCCTATTATTATTATGTTTTATTATTTCGGTTGTTATTATTATAATATTTTATTTTAGTTCTTAGACTGTTTTTATCTCAATCCATGAGTTTATTTTCTCCTGGTTCTCCTGGAGGGGGAGGAGTGACTGAGCATCTGCATGGTGCTTAGTCACTGGCTGGGCTTGAACCATGACGGGAGGGACGAATCGATATGCAGCAGCACAGCATACAGGGATTTTTTTCTGAGAGCCATAGTTTCAGGATGTATCCTCCTCCTGCACAAGCACTCGTGATCTCGTTTTTTGGTTTAACTGTACTAAAGCTGCAACATTATTTCTGCAATAACAGCTCTAGAAACTGAAGAAAATGGCCTTACCCTATGTGTTCCGTGTCATAAACAGCCTCCCTTCAGTTCCACTGCGACTAAGAAACTGGGTTATCCCATTTATGTTTCAGGTAGTGATTGATTATGCATTGCACATTTAGTGTAAGTAAGGTCCCTGAGCTTCTGCTAGTCTGTATAATCGGCTGCAATGAATTACCAGAGTGCTAGGAGTCCCAGCCCTAAACTGCGTGCACGTCTGTGCAGTCTGTCAGTGTCTCTGTCCATTGCTGTGAATATTGAGTGTAGTGACAGAGGCTGGAACTTTGCTAACAGTTAAAACGCTTTTTCAATTAAAGCAAACGATGGAGAGAGGAGGACCCTAACAGACTGCTTTGCTCTGGGCGGCAACAGAGCAGGCATCTGTTCCTCACCCAGGAACAGATCCAGGTGGGTCTGGAATGTCTCCAGAGCAGGAGACTCCACAACCACCCTCCTTCTGACCTTCAACATCTAAACAAGATCTCCATCACATGAATAACACAGAAAAAATGAAGTGGGTAAGATCATTCCTTGTTCGGTAACACCTAGTCTTAGCATCCATAAAACTTCTGCCACAAACAGAAGTTTAACCACAAGTTGCTTCTCGGAAATCAACATTTTACCTTGTGAGGACAGTATCTACTTCCATGCTTTAGGAGTAAAGCAAAACCCTCACAGATCCTCAGAATGTAACTTCAACATTTCATTTCCAGATGCTAATCTAAGGATAGGTTCAGTCGTGGTGACAAGAATTGCTATAGCTAAGTGTCTAATTGCATCACAGCTGAGAGATGATCACTATCCACAGGGATAGCTGGATTGCTGGAAATTGAAGCTAATAGCTCTCAAATGGAAAAAGCAGTAGCTTTATCACACAGCATCACCAGTTGGATGTCCAGATCTCCCCCGATAGCAGAAAACTCTATTGTTACAGCTACAATTCCCTTTCTGGCTTCTTCCAAGAGAAATTTAATTTTGTTTTATCAGGACAATCACAAGCAAAACAAAGCAAGGAATGACAGATAAAACCTAAGGCCTCTCTGCCTCTGAAATCAGGTAACTTCCAGCAAACCCTGAACCTCTACAAACCATCCTACAAAGCAATGCAATAAAAATACAACAAAAAAAAGATGTCATATCCACTAATGCACAGGGGCCAGCTGAAAATGTTCCGCTTTCTGGGTCAAGATGCAGAATAGCCCAAAAGGCATCTAGCCTGCATAGGCCTCACCACACTACACACTAAAAACAAAGGCAGACGTAATCAGCAAATACCTACAGAAATCAGTCCAGTCCCATAGTTGATTTTGGTGGCCTCTTTCAAGAATGTCTTAACATTTCTACAGTGGGTGTCTGCAGGCAATGTGCAAACAACAGGATTTTAGCAAGGAATGGGAGTTGAAAAAGACTCAAGAAGAAAAAAAATCTGAATCCTGTCCTAGAAACTTTGTGTTCCTTGTCAACCAGCAAAGCAGCACCAGCAGTACCTCTGTAATGCTCTCGTTTATCACTTCATTACCCAAAGCCATCAACCTGCCTTAGTCTTATGAAGTTTCACTCAACTTCAGCCCTTAGAAAACCTTTGCACATCCAGGCTGATTGTCTAAGTGTGTCTGGAGGCAAGTAAGGGTGTAAATAGCTGCTCAGTAATAATAAACCCCAAAAAGGATACTACCATGCCCAGTGAGCCCCAGTTTGTATCAGTCCTCTTTCCACTCCTCTTCATCCCCTATATTGTTCTCATTAGTTCTCAAGTGTTGTCCTCCACCTCTTGTTTTCTTCTCCATAAGCACTGCTCAAGCAGAGCCCTAAAACCATCCACCATTACCCACAGCCTGTCTCACTGATGTCCTAGAGATTGTTTAGTTGTCCTACAATAAACTACAAGTTCCTTTTAATTCTTTATCAACCTAGATATCAAGGGATATTGCAGGAATATATAAACACCATTTTACCCATTTTACAAGGAGAAGGCATCACTTAAGATACTGTGGTTAAGTCACTGGCATAGCCTGAATAGCACTGTGTTGTGTTCTCATCACTGAACTCCAGCTCCACCTTCACAGGCTTCTGAGAACTCCCAGCAGAACGTTGCCTCATCTGGGAAGAGGAAGAGATTGCAGTACCTGTCTAGAGGGTAAGGCAACAAAAGCTTGGCTTTGTTCTAACTTACGCAAGTGTCCTCTTCAGAGTGCATAGCTGTTGCTCATAAATATGACGTAACTACAGACACACAGAATACGTGCCATTCAATTTCAAACCAAATATGGGTTTTCAGTAGGACCTTCAATAAATGTGTTGGGTTTTGTTTTGTTTGTGGGTTTGGTTTGTTGAGTTTTTCTTGGTGGCGGTTTCTACTCAGCAGTAATCTTTATTTTTTTATTTATAGTAACACTTGGTCTCACCTCTTGGAAGGCAGAGACAGATGCTTGCTTGCTTGTTCACAGAAGCTGCATACAAGACGTAAAACTGTTATAAAGAGTAGATGCCCAGTGACATTGGCTCTGAACCATTACTAACTGCAGTACAGGGTGGCAGGAGCTCATGTGAGATCAGCACCACATTGTGAAGTCAAGTCATAGGTCCTACCACATCTAAACAGAAAAGGAAATAATGGTCTTAAGGACTGATGGCAAAGGATCTGGGCCCCTGCATGTCAAACCAGTGACCCTGTGCTCACGTGCTGTGCCTGGAGCTCACTTGCAGGCTTGCTGTTTTAAGACTGGAGTGTTCTGCCTTAGCCAGTGGGCAGTGTGATCTTGAGCATCCTTGAAGGCAAGCATGAAGCTATGAAATGCACAGGGTCTGAGTGAGCCTGGGCCATAGAACAGGCTTCCAAAAAAGATGACAAAAAAGCAAAGCAAAGTGAGGATAATTGTCTATATGGTAATTCAGCACCACAGAGCAAACAGCAGAGTTAGTTCTGAACGAGTCATTGGTCTCAGGACAATGCTTATGAGGGTGTCAGCACAAGCTGGTAGGCTTTCCCCCTCTGAGCTTTCACTGATGAATTGCTGCCACAAGAATCTCCAGGTAGGGTTTGGGTATGTCCTTCAGAGATGTCTTTAGCCTGGGTGGCAGCCTCTGTGAGCACCAGGATTTATTTTGTTTCTCTGTCCTAAAGTGAGAGGAAAGCTTACTGTCTGACAGAAAAGACATTGTGGAAGCACTGTCAGGGGCAAAATGGTGAAGCTTATTTAACTTACAGGAAAAAGCCATACATTACTTCAGTTTTAAAACTAGTTTGATCCATGAATGCCATTTGTCTCAAAGGATATTGCAACAAGTATACTTTGCCAGTCAAAGGATGCAGCAGCCTCCAAGAGTCAAACTCTGAGCCGTGCTGTCTGAATTTAGCTTCGCACACTTGTTAGAAACATCTGTATACACTGTCAGCAGCAGCAAAATGCTGAAGTTTCCACTGAGCAACCCCTCTGCACACAGTCTGCATCCCTTGACTTCAGCAGCTGGCTTGGAAGCAGTCGTGCCCTTTTCAAGTTAATGTATATTCCTGTGGAGCTTAATCTATTCTCTTCCACTGTCCAGACTCACCCTAGTAATGGATCATCACCAGTTGTTAAGATTAAGGATTTCCCCTACCAGCTAAATACCTCTTGCAGGATCCCACACGCTATTTCTCTGGGAGGTGGACGACTGACTGTTTCCTAGGGCAGCAAAAGCATTTTGATGGAAGTTTCTTTCCCATAGCCACCTGGAAGACCTTAAATTCTCCATTTCTCTTCCAGAAAAATTCTCGTTTCCTTTTCATGGTGTACTTTTGTCTGCTACTTGTAAATGGAATCATGATTAAGTCAAAAAGCACCATTTATTCTGATGGTTGAATGCAGGCTGAAGACAGATAAGATGTCTTTATTTTAAAGTTTTTTATTGAAGTGGAAGGCTGTGAGTTGGGCATCAACAGCCCTGGAAAGGGACTCTATGGCTGTTTGAGAAAGGAGCAAAGAAAGTGCACAGCCACCTGAGCTCTTGAGTGACAAAACAATTAAAAAACCCAAAACCCTCCAGGATCTGCGTACAGGTGCAGGGACTGCCCAGACTTACAGCAGCTGGCACTACTACAGAGCCACTCAGTCTGAAAGGGGAAACCGAGGCAAAAATATGACTCTTGCATATTGATAGCAGCCAGTCCATCAGCTGAGGCAAGCAGGGGTTTTGTTCACATAGTAGATCTTTTCCTGATCTGGGCTGAAGCTAAAGGGAGGTTTTAGATCGACAAGTTTCTGCTCCGTTTCACTACAGAGCTCGACCAAGGGCAGCATGGACAGAGCAAGCACGGGACGAGTGAGCAGGTCTGCTGGCTTCAGCAGCAGCATCAGGATGGTGCTGCCATAAACCACACGTGGAACTAAGGCATTCAAATGTAACTGTCGTTGGATGGAGGAAGAAATGGTTAAGGTTCAGAATATCATTTAAAGGGACACTGAGTTTTGAATCACACAGAGACAGATATGATATCTACAGCCTTGACTACGGCTCTTCAACATATCTTTAAAAAATGCTGTAAATATTAGACAGCGACCTAATTTATTGTCAGTAACACTGTCTGCTGAGGAAGAATACTCCTGTTTCATGTAATGATTTCCCTAATAGTGTTGTTAGTCAAGGCAAAGCAACATTGTCTTAGGACGTCTGGGAAATTAAGCTGATGTCTTATTTCCTGTTCCAAATCACATGAAGTCTGAAAGGGAGGAAAAGGAAGGACATCATCACTGGAGGAAAAGCACCAAATCGGGGTGTGGGTGTGGGTGTGTGGTGTGTGTTTACTTTTTGCTCTGTTCACAGGATTTGTTTTAAATGCTTCCCAATTTTTCAATTCATCTATAGGTTTGGAATTTGTCCAGTATTACACCCCATCATATTGGTATTACTGCACTGAGAGTATCCTTTTAATTTGTAAATTTAAAGGTCACAAAAAGCCCTGAACGATTGGGAGTGTGTGGATGCAAGTACATTTTTAAAGAGCAAATGTATGTTGTGCAGAGTAAATGGCTGATGTGCCCCATCCTCAGGGACAATCAGCTCCTCTGTGAAGGTGCTGAACACCTGCAGTAGCCCAAGGAAGATGCTGAATGCTCTGCATTTCTCTGGAAGTGCTCAGCCTTTACCAGCATGAGCCTTGTCCTGGTATTTACAGGAAGCACCTCTGTGTTTTAGTAACTGAAGGAGGGCTTAGGGCTGACAAGAGGCTCCTGCTGGCAGCTTGTTGTGCTGATTTTATTCTTGGCTTCAGTTGATTATTTTCCCTGTCATGTTTTGCTAGTATTGGTAGGGAAGAAAATTGGTGCTATAAACTATCCATCAGATTGTAAGTTGCCTTCCAAGCCATAATTTTCAATTATTATCCAGCTGCTACCTATATCCTGTGGGGACTAACAATGCAGATGGTCAAGGGAGTGCAATATAGTGAATGATTGTATAAAATAGGCTGTGGCTTTTATTCCTTTGTTATTTTTTTTCTCTACCTCTCCCTTTTTTCTTTCTTTTTGGTCCTCAAGGAGTAAACCAGGAATCTTTAAATAGAATGAAGGACACACCAATAAATACCTTCAACGAGAAACACATCTGTTGAAATGGCACCGTGCAGCACAAGTTGTACTGCTAAAAATTGAAGATTTAAAGTTCTCACCTTTTAAATTATGCTTTATCATCAGTACTGTATGATGAGTAGAAGAGTTTCTAGGACTGCCTGATTGCAAAAAAACCCCATACTTTTTAGTATATATTATTTTGCAGAATTATAGTGCAGTTGAGAAAAGTTATTAACCCCTTTTCACAGCTAGAGGAAATAAAGCATTGGTTAAGGTGTCACCAAGGGCAAAGTGCAGTCTCAAAAGCAGGCTCCTGCTCAGTGGTGATGCTTTGGGAAAGCACACTGACCTGCTGTGATGAGGTCCTCTACTGTTTTCTTCTCTCTCCCTTCCATGGTTGGGTTGTGACTTCAGTCCCGGGTGATGGCAGCAGTGCAAGTGGCTGGTGCTTTCCAGACAGGCCCCTAGACACACAGAGAGAAATCTGACAGAGCAGTGTCGCCTCTGTGCCGCACGGTCTCCTCAGCTGGCTGCAGAGGATGACAGAGGAACTCCCTGTCAATTCAGTGACTCAGTGAGGCTCGTAGCTTACTTTATGTGCCGTGGTAAATCTGTCCCACGTTTCTGCATGTGACATCTGCCTGTAAGTCAGGACTCCAGCTAAGACATGTATGTGGTCAGAGTTCGTTGCAACTAATTAAATGTGCCTTCCCCTTATAAGTGCCTGTGTTAATGGGCTTAAAGTAGATACTTAAAAATACACGTTTTTTGCCCAAAGGATGGCTTTGGGTCAAAGTTAGGCAGTTCACCACACTTCGAGCTAGTGGCCACTGGAAAGGAGACCAGCAGCCTGTGGTGGTAGCAGTGCCAGTCTTTCACTGTGTGGGTGACAAGGATTCCAGCAAAGATGAGCAAAGACAAGCTGCTACATTGGGCCTTTAGCACCATCGTGACAGAGACGTTACCTGCACAGGAGGACACCCAAGTGCTGTGGGGCTTTGTTGTCTTATTTCCATAACAGTGTAATCTTCATTTCTCTCAATCTGAGCATGTGGGATCTTGGCTTCCAACAGGCGTTGAGAAACAAATCCTCAGGCTCCTGCAGCCACAGCAGGGGAGGTGGACGTGGGACAGGAACAGGGACATGCTTTTCAGGAGGAGAATGACATCAGTGAGGTCCAAGTTTGCAAATGGAGAGGTCTTCTTCAGCCCTCTTGGCTCCTAAGCCCTTTGGGGAAGTTAAAGGTCACAGAATAAATTATTTCACAAGCCTTTTCCCATTGGCTAAATTAATCCTCTTGATGCTTCTGAGGGTGATATTTAACGAGTGTTCATGAGGAATACTTAATGTACTAAATACTGGAAAAGTTCTGGGGACAGAGAGATTCTCAGAGAGAAAGCACTGCAGAAAAGAAAATTTTACTATGTATAATGTACATATCCAATAAAGACGGCAAATCACACACCTTTTGAGAACAATTAAAACATTTTTATGTCAGATCTTGGAGCTATTTTGCTCTTTTCCTTTCAATAAAGCAGGAAAAGCATCTGAAAGGTATCTTCATAATGAATTACTCTCTGGAGAATGTGATAAATTAATATGAGCCAGAAAATTGCCATCATTAAACCAACATTTTATTGGTGTGGATGTCTAGCTATTCCCCATGCAGACTTATTTTCATTATCTAAGAGATTCTGCATTATCTTTCTCAACTATGTAAATCTGCAGGGCAGGGGGAGAGTAAGGAGAAAGAAAACAGCAAGATATCATTATGGACTTCTAAGGTCAGGAGAGGACAATCTATTTGCATTTGCTACGAACATGTTCCTCCCCAGAGGAGCTCAGAACTGCAATTGTGGTGGGCCACAGAAAAGCATTTCCCTCTCTCCCCTCATCAAATGTAAAATGTTGGATTTCTGTTATACTGCCCTAAGATCTCACCTTGTGAAATTAATAGGCCTGAATTCAGACATCACCTTTGAGGGAACAAATACACAGGATGCCCATGACAGAGTGCTCTTCTGCAATGATGGAAGGAAAGGACTCTGCCTCAGATCTTAACACAAAAGCACAAGTATTTATCAAAGATTTAGTGTCCTGAGATTTAAACATACCAGTTCTCCTTGCACAGTTGAAGCAGCCAAGAGGAGATGGCTCTGTGCAGCTCACATAATGGAAGCTCACATGGAGCTCCTTGCCCCAGGGCAGCTGGATGCCCATAGTTCAAGCAGATCTCAAATGGGAATAGAAATCTGAATACAAACTGTTTTCCTCTAACTCCAGGAAATCCTGGAGCCACAGATCTCCAGAGAAAGGGAAATCAGACTGGGGGATGATCATTATTAAAGCATCTGTATTTGCTGTCCTGGGACATGGGACCTTCGGTCTGACCTGCTGGCCACACTCTTCTTGATGGCCCCCAGGATGCTGCTGGCCTTCCTGGCCACAAGGGCCCACTGCTGTCCCACTGAGAACTTAACTGTCCACCAGGACACCAAGGTCCCTCTCCATGGGGCTGCTTCCCAGCGGGTCACCCCAACATGCAGTGGTACACGGTGCTGTTCCTCCCCAGCTGTAGGACTCTACACTTATCCTTGTTGAACTTCATTAGGCTTGCCCTTGCCCAGCTCTCCAGTCTGCCCAGATCCTGCTGGACGTCTGGCCAGATAGAGGCTGCAGACATTCCGTGCCTCTCAGCTGCCCCTACCCCTGGTAGCCCAGACACGGAGGGCAAGCTGTCCTCTAATGCACTGGAGGGCAAGGAAAGCCCTCAGTAACCAGAACACTGCCACATAATCCACAGTCTCTTGGCTTGTCTTCTTCATTCTCTAGCTGGAAAGCACTCCAGCTGGGACTGGGCTTTCTTCCAAGCAAGAGAACTAAACTTAAGGCAGTTTTTGCAACAGCAGTGCTGTTCTGTAGAACCAGCTCTCCCGTCAAAAAAAAGCCACCTGTCTCTGTGGAGGCTGCTAATAGTATCCTGCACCACATGGACCAATCCAAGGAATTCTCGAATCCATCCTGGGCTGCTGCCTTGAGGAAATGGACACAGGAGATGCAATGGAGAGACACTTCACCACCTCTCCATAACAGAGATGCTGACAATTTGGGAGTCATGGATACATTCCCATAATGGGACCTATTTGCAGCTGGGAAAATGCAATGTATAACCTTGGCAGCTCAAATCCATCTGGAGCACTTCAGAACCATATGTTCTGCAGGCAGCATGGATTATTTATCCTGAAAATCCTTGGTGTAAAACACATATAAGCCTCCATTTAGTATCGTGATGTGAAAGTCAGTATCTTCTAAAAAGCTTACTCTGTGTTCTTTCAATGTGTGAGAACTTCAGTCAGCAGGTTCTACTGATAAGAGCGTAAGATGGCAGTCAATGAAAACTAAGCCTGAGCTTTCACATCTGTGCTCAGGGCAAACCATCATGCAGTTGTGACAACCAGAAAACAACTACAGAGCTGCAGGCATAAACAGTGGCTGCACAGAGTACTGAACTACACAGATACAAGAGTAGATCCTCCACTAATGTGGCCCTGAGTCAGTCTTTCTAGTCTTCCTGGGCTTTCATTTTCTGATGAAACAAGGAATAAGAAATCTTTTATTTCAAAAGAGGCAGGATGAGAGGAGCTGTCACCATGATCAACAATTTTTCTGAGCACTGAAGGCTGCCAATGAGAGGCACCATGGGAACAAAAACCCTCTCTCTCTTCTGCAGAGGAAAGGACTTTCTGCTCCAGTCCACCTGGAGACATGGTAGAGTGGGGTCTGCACCAGGTGCCAGGCAAAGCAGCAAAGCTCTGAACAGCTCCAGGTCTGAGCTCACACTCTTTCTTCTTGCTTCCATGATGCTGTTCTAGGCTTCTCCATAGACCCCAGAGTTAGCTAGAGCTGGTGTTCCTCTCAGCCCTCACACCTCTGTGACAGTGTCCACGTTAGGATGTAGTACCTATGCCCGTGACCCACAGGAGAATGCCCAGGTGCACATCCATATGCAGCCTTCCTTGTGCAGAGCCTCTTAGCCCAAGTCAGACACAGGTTTTCCCAACCTCACTATGGCTCAGGTCTCATATCTGCCCTGCCACTGGGAACGTTGGTTCACAGCCGCAGGTGAAACAACAAAATCTTGTCAGCTTCTAGCACAACACAACAGCTGCTCCAGGAAACCAGTTCCTAGGGCATCATTCAGCAGGGACAGGGTAGTGTACAGGCCAACATCCTGCATAGATGAGAAACTGTTAAGCAACTGCTTTATGCATTTGCTGCTAAGAGGCTTACGCATGGAGTTTAAGATAAATCAGTGTGTCGAACAAGGCAGCATCTTTGAGAGGCCTGACCAAAGCCACTGCTGTATGCTGACTGCAGAGAGAAAAAGGAAGGAGCACAACAGTTCAAGGGCAATGATACCTAGTTACTTGATGATCTGAGACAGAACTGAGACACTGACCCCTGAGGAGGAGGTGATACCTAGGGAAATTTATAATGATTTGAAGAACCAGATAGGCAGTGGGGGGGGGGGGGGGGGGATTAGAAAGTAAAAGGCGGTTTTTTTTATATCACAAAAAAAAAAAAAAAAAAAAAAAAAAAAGGAAGTGGGTNAAATTCCATTTCACCTTGAGAGGCAGACACCAGGGAGAGGAGTGGAGACGCATGGGCAAGGGCAGAAGAGGCAGCAAGCACAACAGGACTGCACTAAGCACCCTCAACTAGTGTTCAGCTGCTTTTTAAACCTGAGACAGACCCACATCCTGAACTATCAGGTTTAAAGAGGATACCTGTAAACTGCAGCCACTGTCCTGACAGTGCCATCCTGAGCCCCGTGTGACACCACAGTAATGCAATTTTAGACTCCCTTCTGCTCCAAATAACTGGATCAAAATCACTACGGCCACCTAGCCTGTGTGTTGCACCATCCTGAAACAACCCATTTTGAACAGATTTAAAGCTGGTTCTGCTGTTGCCTACCTGCTCTGTCACAGATGGAATAAAATAAACTAAGCTCTGTGCTGTGTACAGATCTGTCAATGAATCAGCACTCAAAAGAATTTCTAAAGTATGCTATTAAAAAGAAATCAGCTATCAGCCAGGTGAAGGGTGAGTGTCAGGAGCTGGAGCCAGGCTCTGCTCAGTCTCAGGCTGAGTGTCAGGAGCTGGAAACAGGCTCTGCTCAGTCTCAGGGTGAGTGTCAGGAGCTGGAGCCAGGCTCTGCTCAGTCTCAACCAATGACAGGGCACAGGGCAACAGGTGCAGTTGGAACATGGGATTTTTCTACATAAATGAGAAAAAACTTCTTCATGGTGTTGGAGCCTGGCAGGGGCTGCCCAGGGAGGTTGTGGAGTCTCCTGCTCTGGAGACATTCCAGCCCCACCTGGATCTGTTCCTGTGTGGGCTGCCCTGGGTGCCTCTGCTGGGGCAGGGGGTTGGACTCAGTGATCTCCAGAGGTCCCTTCCCAAACAGTCTGTGCTCCTGTGATTCTTTGAAAACTCTGTATTCATGCCAGGGGAGGTAATTTAGGAATACTCAACACACATGGAATTTTCCAATACCCAATAACTGTGTCAATGTACTGTAGCAGAACCATTCAGTGGCTTTTTTCTTTTCATTTAAACCAAAACAGTTGCTTTAAAATGGTATTTTATCATCCTCCCACTTTGCTTACTCCACATTTTTCACCATCATGAACCTGAAAGTGAAATTGGCTATAAAACAAAATGAAGATGGCTGTCTTGCTTTCCCTTTGCAGGGGCAAGCAAAGAAAACAGCAGACAGTGACTGTGAACACAAAATTAAATTTCAAAAATTGTGTAGTTGGCTATATAAAGACATTTGTTATGCAGCTTTTAAACTGAAATGGTTGGTTGGTTGGTTGGTTGGTTGTTTTTAAAAAAAAGGAGGCCAAAATTGATAAAAAAATGGAATGTAAATCTGGCACTCCATTTCTATAAACACTTTAATGATGCTACTAATGAATGCTGAGCTACAGGGTATAAATCTAATAGATCAACTTCCAGCACCTAGGTTATGATGACAGGATTTCATCAGGTGTAATGAATATACCAGAGGAGTAAACAATGATGATCTTATTATGTTAAAAATGTTGCCTATTTTTCTTTATTAAGGAAACAATTTCATTTTTCCTTCCAACAAGCCAAACACTTGAGGAGCTCCTGTTAGCTTCACACAGCATGGCCTGGGATTTCAGCAATCATCTCCTCTGCTTGTTGCTGTCAGGATGAAAGCAGTGTTTTCAAATGATGAAATATCCAATGAAGGAGGTTTTCTCAGTTGTGTTGAGTAAGTTTCACGTGCCTGTTGTGCTTTCCATCTCAATGTTGTGGCTTTTTTTTTATTGATTTAGCTTTGGTCTTTTCCAGGAATACTGGAAAAATGAGGTTTTATCATTGTCCACAGGATGAAGACAGCGAAGCTGAGTCAGCCAGATGTGGCTCTAGCACAGGCAAGAGGAATTTTGTCCACAGAGGGATAAGGACCAGAACTGCCAGGGCTGCCAGGGCTGACTGCTCTGTCCTGGCAATGGGGATGAAGGTCTGGGGGTACCAGGCAGACACGGGAGCCAGGCCTGTCACTGCAAGGACAGATGGGGTGGAGAGGGGGCTGCTTCCTGAAGAAATGGGAGATGTGTGCAGATCAGTGAGCTCGTGATAGGCCTGCCCGTGCTAGGAGAACTGGGAGAGAGGTGCAGCTTCAGAAACTAGCTGTGGCACCAGCTGGCCCTTCACATTGTATAGAAAGACTTTAGATCTGGAGAACAGGGTCACCTCCCCCTGCCTACGGAGGTACCTGTATATCAACTAATCATGTAGTTCATAAACCCCCAAAATAATTTTCAACAGAGAAGTATCAGCAACTAAAAGCTGATGAAGGAAAAGAACGAGCAACTCTCCCTGCATTACATGAAGTCTTTTAACTACAGCCACACAGCTGTAATGTGCTACCACGGGAGGTAACTCTGGAAGTCTTTTCCATACTCAGTGCTGCAGGATGCACCCTTCATCTGAAATGCTTGAGACAGGGAACAGCTGCTAGGAAGAAGCTGGGAAGCAATCTCATGTATGTTACAGTCCTTCTTAAATACTTTTTCTGGTCCATCTTAAAGTGTTGTGGTGCAAGAGGATAGGAAAAAAGCTCTTGAGGAGAGAGTGGGAGTCTCAAGGCCATGGATAATCCAGAGAGACCTGGACAGGCTGGAGAGCTGGGCAGGGAGAAATTTAATGCAATTTAATAAGAGCAAGTGTAAGGTGCTGCATCTGGGGCACAACAACTCCATGGATCAGTACAGGCTGGGGGCTGATGTACTAGAGAGCAGCTCTGGAGAAAGA
>VYZU01020830.1:0-13862 GCA_013401355.1 Ceyx cyanopectus | reverse complement strand
AAAAAAAAAAAAAAATATTCTTTGCCCTAGCAAAAAATGCCTTAAAACATTTTATATTGTTATGTATCTTTGTAAACCTGTGTATTAAAGCTTAAACAATGAGAAGGAGGAGTATTTAGGAACATCAAAGAAATTGAATTATTTGACTGGGAAAATAAAGCATCCCAGAATGGCAATGTCACCAAGGATACTTGGTTCAGCTAGTACACAGCACACAGCAGGAGTAATTGAAAGTTTTCTTAGAATATAGCTTTGTAGTCTAACAAACTAGGAACCTGGCTGAGACTAGCTCATCTGGCAGTCCCCATTGTAGCATTTCCATGGTTAGGAGAGGCTTCCTATATCAAACTTATCTGCCTCATTTTTATTATGAAATTTCAGCTTGAAAAACTGTCGATTATGTGCACATGACAGCTTGTCATTCAGGATGTCTAAAACTAAAAGCATGTGCTGCCATTGCTTAGGCTAAAGAGCTGTAGTTCTTTAACTGGGGACCAGAAGAACTCAGTCAAAGGATGAACACCAGAAAAATGAGATAAAAATATCAACGGGTTACACAGATGCCTCCTCTTGTGTCATGGCAGATGCTTTCTCTCCCTGATTTCTGGTGTCAATGTGTACAATTAACTGCAGAATTTATAATGCATTCTTTTTAAAAACCTAAGAGGTTAATTTATGTTTTGTATTAAATTCTGGTGGCACTTGATATTTTTATGTTTGGAATCCTAATATGAAAAGGGGATGGCTTTTGCAGATTTCTAAATGATCATAAATGCATTGGCCTTGTATCATAATTAGAATTACAGACAGTAATAGAAAGCAGGCGTTCTCTTGAATGAATGCTTAAAGCAGAAGACTGGAACACAGGCCATTTGCCAGTGTGGCCGTGTAGAGCTGATAACAGTGCTGTACATTTGAGAGATCATTATTGAAAGGGTATGTTTAATCCCCATCCCACCCCAAAAGTGACTTCTCAACAGTTCCCAGAAACATATGCTATTAGGCTCAGCTGGAAATAGAAAATCACTCTTAATCATATGCAAGGAACAATTCTAAATAAGAGTCTTTGAAAACAGCATTGGGAAGGAAAGAGTACTGCCAGGAAGAATAGAAGATCAATTGGATTCTTGATGAAAAGCTATCAAACAGAGTTCAATGTGATAAGAGATGTGACAAATCTTTAGAGAAGCAGTTTTCTCTTAAGAGAAAGGTAATATAGCTGACAAAGTCACTTAATGCTTTTTGTACCATTGAACCTAAAAAAAATATTTTTTTTCCCCCCATTGGTTATAAGCTACAAAAAACTTTCTTCCCCTTTTTAATCTTCGTGAGGATTTTTGCTTTGAGACTTCCTGCAGGAAAGTGTTTTAAGTGGAATTCTTCTTTATACTGCACCTAATGTCTGCCAATATGATTCCTGTTACAGCTGTAGGGACCATTTTCCTTCTGTCCTCAAGCTGTGTTGCTGCTTATTATCATGTTTAACATTCCCAGTGCCTGGCAGGATGGAGATTAGAAACTCTTAATATTCGTTTTATAGTGAAAGGTCTTGCCAGATTTTTGGAGCATGAGCTATAATATATGCACATAATTTATTGCTGGAAAAGTTCTGAACTCTCTAGTGAGTCATCTTAATCTTTCTTCTTATCATTTTAGGATTGTTTTAAAATAAACTGCTATGCCCCCTGCACGTAAACATGTTAAAAACATTACATTGGAAATATCAGCTCGACGGAAGCAAACAAAAAGAGGCGCACACATTTCCTGTGATAAATCTGTACTGTGTTTTTTAAAAGTCAGTATTTTCTGGAATATTTTTCTCTAACTCCAAAATTCCATTTTTAACAGACTGGGAGGAAGGAGAAAGGGGACCCCCTCAACATTGCTATTGACAAGATGACAAAGAAAACACGAGACCTTCGAAGACAGGTAGGTACCCTATGCTTTTTATAATGCTGCTTGATTTTCCAAGGTAGTAATTGCTTTTCACATTTAGACTGGTTTTGTCACCTGTACAAAATTGTCTTTATTTAGGTGTGACACTACAGTACACATTAAGCAAAGGACTGGTATTTTCTGAGGAAAATTTTTAAAAAAGGAGACTGAAACACATTCTATGTGTAACCCCCAATGGTCTTAATATGTGGGAGGGTAGCAGATTGGCCAGACCTTCACTTCACTGCCTTTGCAGCCCAGCAACCCCAGTCATGAAAAACACTGGCATATGTGCTTATTTGTATTTATTTGACTGGTCTAATTGAAATAACAGGAATGAAGAGCAGAATATGGAAAAGTTAGTTTGTAAGAGCAGAATATTTTCAAAAAAAATTTCTAAGGTATCATATTGAACAAAGATCCTATGAAGATACAGAGAAAAGTAATAAAGGATTGCAAAGTGTAGTTTAAACCATAAAGGTGACTTTCTTTTATCACCTTTATCATTGAGTTTAGTAATGAGACTGAACAATTTATTCAAAAAAACTTGAGATGGAAAATAGAAGGGAGATAAGAAAGCAAAAGGGAAAAGCCCTTTATAGGTTTCTCTATACTTATAAGGCAGGAGGGATTGACTCTTTTTAACCTTTTTTTCTCCTTTTAAGATTATTCCAATTATCCGTTTTCTGAAAAAAAAAATACTAAACCAAAAAACTAAAGACTACTTGGATAATCAATGTGAAAAACGATCCAAAATCCACATATCTACCAAGCAAGGACTTAAATATATATTCTGATACCTATGTGCAACATGGTAGCTTCAAAAAGTGACACCTCCAAGCATGTTGAAATCAAGTGCTCTGCACTGCAAAAACTAGATCAGTTCATCTCTCCCTTAACTCTTGGCAAACACGTTTGAGGCTTGTCTTCTTAGAGCTTATTTCTCCAAATAATAAAAATATTGCAATGGACTTAGAGGCAACATGAATCACTGGCTCTCCTGGATAAAGCCTTGCATCACATCTGTTGCTCAGCTAATGACAGATGAAAGATCTCTGCTGTTCTGACCTCCAAATTTGTGGGACCGTAGGTTCCGCAGTGGAGCTGGTACCATGTGTTTGCCTCCCACCTCTGTTCTTACTGCCTGAAGGAAGTAGCAGACTAACACATGAGTTGCTGTTCTGTGTGAGGCTCTCAGCAGTTGCCTGAATTACTCATCTCTAAAGCCAAATTTACTCCGAAACGTGATATAAAAATGGCACCTTTCTTAATAAACTGTCTGCTTCTCATGTATATTCAGACCCATGGGTGTTGAATTCAATTGCAGAAAGGTTGGAACTCTGTCTGTGGGTAAAGTGAGCACATATGTAATATTTTCCTGCTTGGAAATGAAGCTTTTAATATAGCTTCTGATATTTATGAGAGTTAATCACGTCGCTATAATGTTTATTAAATTGTGGCAGTTGCTAGTAAACTATCAGGATTAGATCATAATTGTGCCAGGTTTTGCACAAGCATAGAGGAAGCTGGAGGCTCTGCTTTTAACAATGTTTATTTTACTATAAATCATTATCCTTTAGAATCATAATCAGTGTTCCTCCCATGCATAATCAACACTCTACATGTGCAGGTCTACCCAGATCTGCCTTTACAACCCCTCCTCAATTTCAGAATCTGAGGATGCTGCTGAGGGTTTAGTTTAATGGCTGGGGAGAAAAGATTGAAGATTAAGAAGATGTAAGACACAGTTGAGACTGCAGTGTTGCTCTATTTCAGTCTTTCTATTTTGGGCTAATCATGGGAGAAACAACCAACTTTGAATACCATAATACCTTTTGTTCCCAATGAATCTTTTAAAGCTTGCTTGGCAGATTTATGAAGCTTAATGTTGCCACCACAAAGCTAAACAATCTACAAAATATGTTTTGGTAATGAAGAAGATATATATATATACATATATTTCATTTAGTAGTCAGGCTCTCTTACAAGGCTTCAGTCATCAACTACTTAAGACTGATTTTCTTTTCTCTCCCCAGGTTATTTAGCTCTTTATTTCTGATATTTTATTTGATTATTTACAGAACATCCAGACATATGAAATGATAGTAGATGGTATATGTGGTGCTAGAATTTCATCTCACAATTTACAGCCACATCAATATTTCCTATTCTGATAGAATTACATCATTTGTACTCATCATATAAATGTCCTGGGCATTTGAAGCTATAATGGAGATCTAATTATATGTCTTGATAATAACTGCTGGTAAGAACACCAACCTAAGTTGGACTGAACAAGTTCTTGGAAGCAGACAAGTCTCAGCATCCTGTAGCTCACTGCTGCCATTTCTTACTTGAATTTGAACAATCCTGAAAAAGCACAGGGTTCCGTGTCTGATAACAAGTTGTGCCAACTGGCAGGATTTGGTGTCTTTTTCCCTGCAGTATGCAAGTCTGCTTAAAAAAAACAACCCAACAACAACACCCAAACAACAACAACAAAAGAACAGAACATAAAAGCTAAACGAAAACATCTTTCACTGTGTGCTACAGCAAGCTAGACCAGCAGGGTGATGCCAGTTATTCTGTTTGTTTGTTTTACCTCCACNTCTAAGGTATCATATTGAACAAAGATCCTATGAAGATACAGAGAAAAGTAATAAAGGATTGCAAAGTGTAGTTTAAACCATAAAGGTGACTTTCTTTTATCACCTTTATCATTGAGTTTAGTAATGAGACTGAACAATTTATTCAAAAAAACTTGAGATGGAAAATAGAAGGGAGATAAGAAAGCAAAAGGGAAAAGCCCTTTATAGGTTTCTCTATACTTATAAGGCAGGAGGGATTGACTCTTTTTAACCTTTTTTTCTCCTTTTAAGATTATTCCAATTATCCGTTTTCTGAAAAAAAAAAATACTAAACCAAAAAACTAAAGACTACTTGGATAATCAATGTGAAAAACGATCCAAAATCCACATATCTACCAAGCAAGGACTTAAATATATATTCTGATACCTATGTGCAACATGGTAGCTTCAAAAAGTGACACCTCCAAGCATGTTGAAATCAAGTGCTCTGCACTGCAAAAACTAGATCAGTTCATCTCTCCCTTAACTCTTGGCAAACACGTTTGAGGCTTGTCTTCTTAGAGCTTATTTCTCCAAATAATAAAAATATTGCAATGGACTTAGAGGCAACATGAATCACTGGCTCTCCTGGATAAAGCCTTGCATCACATCTGTTGCTCAGCTAATGACAGATGAAAGATCTCTGCTGTTCTGACCTCCAAATTTGTGGGACCGTAGGTTCCGCAGTGGAGCTGGTACCATGTGTTTGCCTCCCACCTCTGTTCTTACTGCCTGAAGGAAGTAGCAGACTAACACATGAGTTGCTGTTCTGTGTGAGGCTCTCAGCAGTTGCCTGAATTACTCATCTCTAAAGCCAAATTTACTCCGAAACGTGATATAAAAATGGCACCTTTCTTAATAAACTGTCTGCTTCTCATGTATATTCAGACCCATGGGTGTTGAATTCAATTGCAGAAAGGTTGGAACTCTGTCTGTGGGTAAAGTGAGCACATATGTAATATTTTCCTGCTTGGAAATGAAGCTTTTAATATAGCTTCTGATATTTATGAGAGTTAATCACGTCGCTATAATGTTTATTAAATTGTGGCAGTTGCTAGTAAACTATCAGGATTAGATCATAATTGTGCCAGGTTTTGCACAAGCATAGAGGAAGCTGGAGGCTCTGCTTTTAACAATGTTTATTTTACTATAAATCATTATCCTTTAGAATCATAATCGGTGTTCCTCCCATGCATAATCAACACTCTACATGTGCAGGTCTACCCAGATCTGCCTTTACAACCCCTCCTCAATTTCAGAATCTGAGGATGCTGCTGAGGGTTTAGTTTAATGGCTGGGGAGAAAAGATTGAAGATTAAGAAGATGTAAGACACAGTTGAGACTGCAGTGTTGCTCTATTTCAGTCTTTCTATTTTGGGCTAATCATGGGAGAAACAACCAACTTTGAATACCATAATACCTTTTGTTCCCAATGAATCTTTTAAAGCTTGCTTGGCAGATTTATGAAGCTTAATGTTGCCACCACAAAGCTAAACAATCTACAAAATATGTTTTGGTAATGAAGAAGATATATATATATACATATATTTCATTTAGTAGTCAGGCTCTCTTACAAGGCTTCAGTCATCAACTACTTAAGACTGATTTTCTTTTCTCTCCCCAGGTTATTTAGCTCTTTATTTCTGATATTTTATTTGATTATTTACAGAACATCCAGACATATGAAATGATAGTAGATGGTATATGTGGTGCTAGAATTTCATCTCACAATTTACAGCCACATCAATATTTCCTATTCTGATAGAATTACATCATTTGTACTCATCATATAAATGTCCTGGGCATTTGAAGCTATAATGGAGATCTAATTATATGTCTTGATAATAACTGCTGGTAAGAACACCAACCTAAGTTGGACTGAACAAGTTCTTGGAAGCAGACAAGTCTCAGCATCCTGTAGCTCACTGCTGCCATTTCTTACTTGAATTTGAACAATCCTGAAAAAGCACAGGGTTCCGTGTCTGATAACAAGTTGTGCCAACTGGCAGGATTTGGTGTCTTTTTCCCTGCAGTATGCAAGTCTGCTTAAAAAAAACAACCCAACAACAACACCCAAACAACAACAACAAAAGAACAGAACATAAAAGCTAAACGAAAACATCTTTCACTGTGTGCTACAGCAAGCTAGACCAGCAGGGTGATGCCAGTTATTCTGTTTGTTTGTTTTACCTCCACGGGGAAAAAAAACCCAACTATTTCTACAGTTTAAATACTACAGTTGATCATAAAGCATCACGTTCACACAGGATTTTAAGTGTTGCAGCTCTGCAGTGACATTGAAACAAAGCTAAGCAGGAAGGACACACCAAAGGGTTTGGCTAAAACACAAACTGGATGCCTAGTGAGGCCCAACACGGTCTATAGATCATTTGGAGTTGTGTGAGCAGGGCACCAGCTGTTCTGCTGTCACCACCACTGGTGTCCCACCTGTTAGTGCTGCTGCCTCCTGCTCTGCTGCCATCCTCCCTTTGCCTTGTGTCCTGTTCCAGTTGATCAGCTGAGCTTGTTCAGTCTGTATTAGCCAGTCAGTTTCTCCACAAGGTCTAATAACTAAATCCATTACTTTTCTCTTAAAGAGCAGATATCTGTACTATGGATTTTAACAGAGCAGCCTGTCCTGCAGCATTTGGTACAATAGATTGAAACAAAATATTTCTTCAGTTTTGTCAAGTCCAACAAATATTTTGCATGCCTCCAAGTGGAAGGAATTTGAAACAAACAGATTTTTCACCAGTGTTGCTCATCTTATACTGGAAATGATACACTTCCATAGCTGTTAGGACAATTCATCCAGCTCCTGCTGGCTAGTTTTATGTCATTACTAAAGCTTATTGTAAATATTGTATGAAATACCTACTCAACAGAAAACCTTCATTTCTTTTACAACTGAAAAACATCAGGAACTTTTCCAGAAATTTAATTTTAAAAATAATAAGAACAAAAAAGCCATCAAAACCAAGCCCCAAAACCAAAAACCACAAACAAGCAAAAAACCAACCAAGCAAAACCAACAACAAAACACCAAAAAAACCCACTTATATCAAACCAACCAACCAGTGAGTACATCTTTACAGTGACCTTCATGTATTTTTGATTGGTTATTCATTGACATTATCCTTGTGCTAAGCTGTGCTCTTGCAAATACCTCTGTAAGACGTTTGGTGGACTACAGACAAGGCATTTATTAGTTTGTTTCAAGACATACTCTCTAGAACACCTCTCCTTGGTTGTACAGCTACAATTGGTATAATCCTTATCTTTTAGTCCTTGATAGTTCTATTTCAGAAGCTAAATGTGGCTACAAGTCAAGCTTTCAAAAGGTTAAAGGTGATGAGGCAAATACCTCCTGCAATTTATTAATGAAAATTTGGTAAAACAAAGTTGAGAACTTGATCATCTGAGTTTCTACTTCATAGATCTCTGAAAAGCACTTGCAATTCAGTGTATTTTCTTGACTACAGGTTACAATAGTTCTAATTAGATAACAGGCTTTGTAATGTTTTGAGGCTTGTCATATCTTTTTTTTCCTTAGCTCTTGAAAGGCAGTGTGTCTCTGTTTGCTATTTATGTCAGTCACTTCCACTTTAGGTTAAGTTCTATCACTGCTATTTATGAATACTATTTGTGGTTAAAAAAAAAATAAATGTTTAACACTGAAACCTGCCAAAAATTGATGTAGACTCTAGAGAGACTCTCAGAATAAAAACCATTAATATTAGCACATGCAAGGGACACCTAAAACTGAAAAAACGTGTTCCACTGGAACAGAATTTATTGCCACTAACCCATACAGTGCAAATTATATTATGTATAGACACATGTTTTCATTCTGTGAACTTAAATCTTCCTCTCTTCAAATATAAACATAGCTTATACATAGCTTTCTTATTTGCAATATATGCATGTTGTTAAGAAAACACAAGACCCCTTTTTTCCTCTCTCCCCCAGTTTTGGAAAAAGAGGAAATTTTATCATCATCATTTTGCAGCCAAGCTACTGTCTCATATACAGATCAGAAGACTTCTCAAATGCTGTAGGGAGGATCAGCAGAATCTCCTAGAGATTAAATCTTGCTGTCCCAAATAATTATTTACTGACTTACAATTTTTGTTTATCCTCTCCTCTTTCTACAAGGCACTATGAAACAATCAATCAGTTACTGTCCAGTTTTAGAAGAATATAATCTGAAACACAGAAAAAACTTCACCTTTCTGAAGCTGAAGCTGCCTCAACTTAGGTATTCCATGTTGTACCAACTTTGAGATTGTAGACAGCATCTATACATTAAAATACAGGCTCTAGGGAAGCATAAGTGCTCAAAAAAAACCCAAAATTAAGATCTTTAGAAGCTATCAGTGAACCCAATTCTAATAACTGAAGAGATATTAGCTAACCAATTCCTTTCAGCTGTTTTGAGCTGAACAACACACCTAAAGAAATAAAAACTAGTAGTCAGGGGGTGGGTGGGGGAAGAGAAAAAAAAAGAATGACCCAAGAGGATTCTAAGCACTGAATTTAATGTATTTCTGGTTTAAGCCACACAGACAAAAATGAGGTATAAGAAATCATACATTGTGAATTATGCTAAAGGAATCCTTCAGAAAAATCCCAAGACAATTACACAAAAAGATAATGAGGATAAGATGAGACAATTTAAATGCAGATCACCCAGGCAGACACCCCTCAGTACTTAATTCTCTACTTTGCATTCTAAATAGATGAAAACATGATCAAACCTTCCTGTAGACCTTCATGAAACTCTCTAGTTGTGCTGAAAATCCAAGGATTTCTCTCATAAATCACCCCAAACTCACTTATCTTGGCATTTTTTTTTACTTTCTCAATGCATTTGGATGCTGTTCCATTGCCTCTGAACACTCACCCAGAAGCTTGATGATGAAGCTGTGAGGAGGAGGAAACTCTGATGGCAGTGATCCATGGTGTGATAAAACAGGATTCACTGGGCAGTCTGAACCAAAACACACTCAGCTCTCAAGCACTTCAGGAGCAGCCAAAGCACTGGAGAAAAGTGGGAGCCCTGATCTCATAGATCTTCCCTGGTGTTTTAGCAGCTGTTGGGTGTCTTCAGCACTTTCTTCTTAACATTTCTTTTCTCTGGAGCTCTTGCAAAGCTCTGCTTCCTACAGGAGCAGGCTGAGCCAGATGGGAAGGCAGTGGGTGCTGATCAAACAGTCTCTCCAGAGACACCACTGGGGGAAGGAGCTGCTGCTGCTGTTTTATAACAATTACAGCAATACACCTGAGACTCTGAGGTATTTAGCAGGATAAAGAAGGCAAAAGGGGCTGGCAAGGCATGAAGTGAAGGAAAGCTGGCTTGCTAGCTGCTTTCTAAGAGCTTTGCAATTCAAAGTAACAGGAGAAATCAGTTAGGAGAAGAGATCTGTTTATCTCCTTCATGATATTAGAGTGGTTCAGTCACAAATGCTTGGAGAAAAGGGATTATTCTGGCAAAAATAGCTGTTGCAATGACAAACCTTTTCCAAATGAACCCTTTTTGAGTGAGAGCTGACTGCATTTTGAAATATGTGTTGATCTATAAAGAAAAAAACCCCTGTAATTAAAAAGAATAAAAAGCAAACGAGACATTGTGAGGCAATTACAACGTTTTCAGCCCCTGGAAGGTTGAGGTTTTAGTGCATATGTGTTTCAAGATTGTCATGGTTTGAAATGAATCCATTTGTTTGCAANAAAGATCACTTCTTCCTGAGGTTTATTACTGTGACATTGAGGTGTTTATGGTGCTCTGAAGTGTTTCAGAGGAAATGGAGAGTGTTTTAATACCACTGATTTACACTTTCAGGTCTGCAGTAATTTCCTTACTGCCTAATTATAAGGCTTGGTTTAATTTACTCTACACATAATGTTTACTGATGCACATATGGTGCCATATTTCAGGAAACTATACCCTTATCAGGTAGTTTTGTGTAAGGCCAGTGTGTAACATTTTCATGAAATGAAGGAAACTTTGATCTGAACTGTAATACTCATGATGGATTATTTTTCTCTGGCAAAATCCAAAGGGTGTAGTAGCTGCAGCTGCTTTTGCTTTTTGAAATAGGGACTCGATTTTTACCTTTTCTTGAAAAAAATATGTTTTAAACTGAAGTTGAGAGCATAGAGTTTTGTCCTTCCAAAGTATTTTATAAGGAATTATAAGGCAAAACTCAGTGACAGCTATATTGTGTTAGATTGCTACACATAGTTTTTCTACTATTTCTCAAATAATGAGTTTTCTTAAAAGCTCACATATTTCAACAAATCTTTGTACTCACTCTAGGAACTTTAGAGCATGTCTTTCTCTCTAATCACTGCAGAGGAAAAAAAAAAAGTATGGAGTTTTTAAAACTCTTTAATGAGAGACACTGAAAATGTGGGAGAAGATCAACAGTATGTAATGTTGCTCAAAAAAAAAGCCTAAATCAAACAAAAAACTATTCCAATAAATTTCTGTTGATGATAGCTTTACATAAAGAAGCTTTCACTGTTCTGTAATGTCAGCTAATGACCTGTAGTCACATCAGCTAAAGAAACTTACAGAAGCTTGGGTTCATAAAGACAGCTTAAATTTTGATGTTCATTATCAATAATGCAGTAGCATGAGGTAGGGTGCACTATAAATGTAGAGAAAAACAGAGTCTCTCTAAAGTCTTCTGTAATTCTGTCCTAATGGATATATGACAATGGCAAAGTAGATATAATTGAATTTCAAAATGGGATTTCAACATTGCATTTGTTTCTTAATTGACATTAATTTTGTTCAGTAATAGCATTCCTAAAATATTATNCTGACATAACACAGTGAGAATTTTAAAGAGAATCAATACAGTGTTTTGAAGATGCAAAACCATGCAAGTGTGTAGTAGCAGAATATCCAAGAAGGTTGTAACTTCAAAACTCAGTCTGGCATGAATTTTTGCTGGAGATTTATTTATTTTGTGATAGCAAAGTTGAAGCAAGGTCATACTTAAATAGATGATCCACAGGAGTCTTGCTCTGACTGTGTTCCATTATCAAAGATGAGGTATTGGTTTTTCCCAATGGAAAAAAGCAATATGATTGGTGGTGTTACTGCCCCATTTTGTTGCATGAAAATTCTTCACCACAAAATATTGTCATTTTTTTTAAATGTGAGCCAGCTATGTCAATCTAAATGTCTTTGAACCTAAGGCCACCTGTGGCATCATCAGAAATTCACCACATTTTCCTTGTTGCTCAATAGGCTTTGTTTTTATCTGCAGTGTCTTCTGTGCTCTTGATTATGGAAATCCAGAAACTGACTTACTGAAAGTGCTCTATCAAATGCTGATACAGATTTATTTCTGTGCCAGCACTGCATGTTTANGTGGGGGAAGAGAAAAAAAAAGAACCCTGAGATTTCACACCAGCTGATGTCAAGTATGGAAATTGGGTGATAATAAAAGGAAGCTGGATTTTCTTCCCTCTCCTCTAATGTCAATAGTGAGTGCACCTTCAGAGGGTGGTTTCAATGGCATCTTCTGCAAAAGCTCATTTTTCTTCCTATGGAGTCACGAACAAACTACTTCCTGCTCTAGGCACTTAAAAGATAGGAGCCTAAAAGGTAGGCTTGTGTGAAAGTCCTTTTACTTTCAAGCTCTAGAGCAAAACAGCACTGCAGGAGTAGGTGCATTTCTGGGAGGCTGGGGGGGAAAAAAATACATCTGCTTTTTACTACCATAAAAGTTGGTTCTGATGGTGCAGACAAGAGGGAACCGGATAAGGTTTTAAATCCTGAAGGTGTCCTTTTCCAAATCAAGGTCTGTATAATTTAAGGAGGGCTAGAAACACAGGGAGAGAGGTCATGGACCTTGCCTAGCTGACATAACACAGTGAGAATTTTAAAGAGAATCAATACAGTGTTTTGAAGATGCAAAACCATGCAAGTGTGTAGTAGCAGAATATCCAAGAAGGTTGTAACTTCAAAACTCAGTCTGGCATGAATTTTTGCTGGAGATTTATTTATTTTGTGATAGCAAAGTTGAAGCAAGGTCATACTTAAATAGATGATCCACAGGAGTCTTGCTCTGACTGTGTTCCATTATCAAAGATGAGGTATTGGTTTTTCCCAATGGAAAAAAGCAATATGATTGGTGGTGTTACTGCCCCATTTTGTTGCATGAAAATTCTTCACCACAAAATGTTGTCATTTTTTTTAAATGTGAGCCAGCTATGTCAATCTAAATGTCTTTGAACCTAAGGCCACCTGTGGCATCATCAGAAATTCACCACATTTTCCTTGTTGCTCAATAGGCTTTGTTTTTATCTGCAGTGTCTTCTGTGCTCTTGATTATGGAAATCCAGAAACTGACTTACTGAAAGTGCTCTATCAAATGCTGATACAGATTTATTTCTGTGCCAGCACTGCATGTTTATTTCGTATATTAATTTACCATGGGTGCACTGCATTGTGTGTACATCAGTACTTTTTACTGGATTTCCTCTAGCAGCTTCTACAAAGGTGTTAGACATGAGTCTTGTGTAATATTGGCTTGTAGAGCAGTGATAGTAATGTTCCCCTTGATAAAGTCCTCTACTCTTTCAGCTTACACTGACTTTAGAGCCACTCCTCAAAGCAAGAGTAGGCATAGTCTTAATTTCATCAGCTTGGACTGAAAGAACTGTAAGCTCTTGGGATGCTGTTCAATACTGCATCCATTTTTTGTCTTCTCCCATTTGGTAGACTAACTGGCATATTTACTTTAGGAAAGGATTTTTAGAAAGAAAAAAAGTCTACAAATCTGATCTATAACTAATGAGTTAGTTAGAGGCAATGAACTGTAATTTAAATTGAACTTAATTGTGGTTTTGGCTTGAGCTGATTTGAATACACGTGTCTTTGTCTCCCTCAAAGATCACTTCTTCCTGAGGTTTATTACTGTGACATTGAGGTGTTTATGGTGCTCTGAAGTGTTTCAGAGGAAATGGAGAGTGTTTTAATACCACTGATTTACACTTTCAGGTCTGCAGTAATTTCCTTACTGCCTAATTATAAGGCTTGGTTTAATTTACTCTACACATAATGTTTACTGATGCACATATGGTGCCATATTTCAGGAAACTATACCCTTATCAGGTAGTTTTGTGTAAGGCCAGTGTGTAACATTTTCATGAAATGAAGGAAACTTTGATCTGAACTGTAATACTCATGATGGATTATTTTTCTCTGGCAAAATCCAAAAGGTGTAGTAGCTGCAGCTGCTTTTGCTTTTTGAAATAGGGACTCGATTTTTACCTTTTCTT
>VYZU01020818.1:1544-12743 GCA_013401355.1 Ceyx cyanopectus | reverse complement strand
GGGCAATGGATTCAAGCTTGAGCACAGGAAGTTCCACTTCAACATGAAGAAGAACTTAATTACTGTGAGGGCTGTAGAGCACTGGAGCAGAGTCTTCAGAGTGGTTGTTGAGTCTCCTTCTCTGGAGACTTTCAAGACCTGTCTGGATGCATTTCTGAGTGGTATGATCTAGTTTTGCCCTGCTCTGGAAGGGAGGGTTGGACTCGATCCTTGGAGGTCCCTTCCAACCCCTAACATTCTGTGATTCTGTAATTTTTTTTTCCTGATTGTGATGAGGACGGAATACTTCTAACCAACATAAAATACCAGGATTCCTGCTTAGAGTCTTTGTTGAAGGACACTCTAAAAGAACTTGCTATATGAGTGTATCTGAAGGGTAAATAAACATCAGGGAAGGAAAAATGCTTAAAATGAAGGACAATCTTTGCATAAGAATAAATAAGTACAAGCTGGCCCTGAAACAATTTAAGCAGACTAAATGAAGATTTCTAACCATCAGAGGAATGAGGTTCTTGGACAGTCTGTGAACTGGGAAGAAAAATGTTTTAAGGTGGTACTGTGCAGTTTATGAAGGGAATTGTGTGATGCAGATGAACTATGACATTGGGTGCTAAAGGACCAGAGGACTCAGCGTGCCCCTCACAATTCTTAACTGGTACCTTGAACCACATAAAGAAGCAAAACTACTAATTGTGTCAGAAGTATTTGGATTGGCAGATCATCAGTGTGAGTAGCAGTTTGAAGCAGATACTTCATTTTGTCTGGGTCAGTTTGCCCCATCATTACTTTGTGTAAATCATTTGTGAAGGACAGTGTGAAGTGGATGATTTCATGCAAGGAAAAAAGTTTTGAAGATAATACATTTCTTGTTTATGGAATTACTTGCTGCTCTTACTTGTAGCATCTTAGCTTCTCTCACTGCTTACAAAACAACACACACAACAGAAAATCAGGCCTGGATTTGTATCCTCTCTATGACTGTGGTAAAGTCTGTTCTTCAATTCTGCATGCAGTCTCCTCTCCGTTGACTTTGATTGGGTTTAATTAGACTTTAACCCTCCACATTCCAAGCAGGTTGCGTTCTAGTTTTATAGATGTTTCTGTCTGACCATAATCAAAGCAAATATATGCCACCGCACAAGTCTATGGGGCCAGATAAAATCCACCCAAGACTACTGAGGCAGGTGAGCTTGCCAAGTCTCTCTCCATCATTTATCAGCAGTCCTAGTTAACAGGTGCCAGATGACTGGGCTTGACAATGTGACACCCATCTACAAGAAGGGTTGAAGCAGGATCTGGGGAATTACAGACCAGTCAGCCTGGCTTTGGTACCAGGTCAGATTATGAAGTAGTTCATGTGGTGCACTCACACAGCAATTGCAGGGCAACCGGGGATCAGATCTTCTGCATATTACATTGAGTCCTGGGAATCTGTTTTTCTGAGTGTCTTTTGCTGACTTCTAAAAGAATAGATGCTCATCTCACTTCTGAAATGCCTGGGAAGGTATGGTGCCTTGGTAGGAATACAATGTGAAAACTGTGGCAGGAGAGAACATAGCCTGCATTCATCCAAATATTGAGGTGGAAGCCAAGCCCTTCTCAGCAGTGTGCAGGAGTGGCTTGTGCAGTCATGCAAGCCCAACTTAAGCAATGCAGCGGAGAAGGCTATGAGGACCTTTTATATTGGAAAGTGTTTATTAACCTACACCCATGAAAACAGCAATGAACAGATTCAGGTTTGCACACCCCCCTGCTCTTTCAATCATGTAAAAGCTTTTTAACATTTACACATCAAAACCTATTGAAATCAAATTAATATCTGTGTGTTTAATTTCAGGACCTTGGTCTGGAATAATGGAAGGTGTAAAGAGTAGGGTTTTTTTACAAAGCAGAAGAAAGTGTTCAGTTAAAGGACTGGAAATTGGGAGTTATGAGTTGAATGCCAGAAGAATTCTGGAAGGACAAGTAAACTTTTTGTTTTGTTTCTGTTTTGTAAGGTGGGGGATATGCTATTCAAAAGGTAGTAATCTTGAAATAGCTGCCTGGTAATAACTATAATTTAACCTGCCTGTCCCCAGAAGTCTCCAGATTCCTTTTAAATTCTGAGTAGTTACAATGTAAAAGGCAGAGGATCATCCTATATAATTAAAATTACAGCTGCAGAGAAATGCTTTCTGGGATTTAAATGTGGAACAGAAGCTCCACTGCCAACCTGGGACTTGTGTTTCCTGCTACTCAAGGCTCCTAGTGCTTGCAGTGAAGAGCTAGACCAGAACAATGTAGTTATCCAGATACCTGCTGGAAATCAAGCAACTGATCTTGATGCTATTCAACCCAGCACCAGCCTCAGCAGTAGATTATGGGATGAATCATTAAGTGAACTTTAAGGCAATCTCCATTAGTCCCTTTCTAAAAGAATACTCTTTTTCTAAGTGATTGGGGGAATGGTGGAGCAAGGAAAAATAAACATTCACCCTTTAAGAATAACAGGTATAGGCTTGCTTTGTTACATCTTCTGCTGTTATATCTGACAGGAAAATTAGCCTTTTTCCATTTCCCCATCTCCACCATGCAATACTCTGGAAGATGAGTTGTCATATCAGTGTTGTACTGCTGCTCTCTTCATCATCATTGGGTATCCCCAACACTTGAGGAGACCTCCAGAATTTTAAAGTTCTGGACAGAGGCCAAGGTTCTAGTGGCTTCATGATCTCTGGAAAAGAAGTTTTGAACAGGGCATATAATGTGCAAAAATGAATGTGATTAATCTCGGTTACATTAAAATTTCAGTGAGAACCTGGCATAATCCAGCATGGAAACCCCTGTGCTCTTACATTTTGCATGCAAAGCTGCAGCTTTTTGACCCAAGATGTATCACAGAACTAGCAACTCTCTGAATCTTAACCACAGTAGTTCTCCTTTTCTTTGCCTCTCCAATTACATTGCATTGTCCTTGAGCTGTAAAGACCAGAACTGCACAGATCACATAAGGCATGTAGGGGACCTGTTTCTGTGTAAAGTGGCAGAATTATGCCCTGGCCATGTTGTTAGATCCTGTGCTGGTGATGCTTAGTGTATTTTTTCTGTATAGATGCTGCTCACTGAGCTATTGATGTCAGAGGTGGCTCCAAAATCTCCTTCCTGAGGTGCAGCTGCCAGTGCTGGATGTAAACATAGGTTATTAGGTTGTTACACCTATTTATTGTGGGTGGATGTAGTTAACTACATTGAAGATCATTGGCTGCCTGCTCTGTTTTGTGAGATCCTTCTCACAAAATCCTCTCCAAGAACTTAGTATCACCCCCACACTTGGACTAATTGATAATGCCCTCCGTTCTACAGGCCGTTGATGAAGATATTAAATGTAGCTGATCCTGACACTGATCTCTGACGACTCCATTACTGCCCCCTGTGCATACTGAGAAGTGTCTGTGAAGTCGTACTTGCTACTTCTTGTCCTGTAACCAGTCTTTTGTCCATAAAAAGGCCTAAACCTTGCAGCAACTTAGGTTTTGGGTTTTTTTTTCTTTTTAATAAACTTTGATGTAGAGCCTTATCAAAGGTGTTTTGAGAACCCACATATGTTTTGTCTGCTGGATCACTTTTGTTCAAATTCATCCTGACTCCTCTGTGGGCCACCATTAGGCTGGTAGAGTGGAATCTCTTTCTACATAAGCTTTTGTTCCCCACTTTACTCAGACAGATACGGACAGACTGTTCTTTTTCTTGCATCGATTCTGTGGCATAGATGCTCCTTTTAATAATAGCCACACACCCACCATTTCACACCTGCATACCCTCAGACTCAGGTGAATGCCATGTTAACATTAACAACCAATTTCTCCATCTCCTTGAAAAAAAAATTCCTTTCACTTCCTATAATCCTGTAACATTTTCTGTTTCAAGCATTATTTCTTATTTAATAACAGTTACATGTGAGGGAAGGCTCACACAAGTGCTGCAAACCACACACAACAGCTTTCTCTCTTAGATTAAGGCTGTTGTGACTTGCAAACACTCCTTCCATAGTTCCTTATCTTTTATACACTGATTTGTGCTGTAGTAACAACTGATGTGTGACAGACGTAGTGTATTGAAATTTTTAACGGGCAGTCCTAATCAAATCAGTGGGAATTTTGTCTGTTTAATGGCAAGATCAGGTGCCAGACAGCATAAACTCCCTGAAATAAAACATCCAAACAGAAGTCTCCTTAGCTAAAGCAAAGCAGGTGGGAAGCAGGTTGGGTTGTCCCTAGTTGTCGTGCCTAAAACCTGTCTCACTGTGCTCCCCAGCCTGCACTGCGGTAGATCCCCCTGACTCACAAGGAATACCAAGCAGGGTTTGTGTTGGGTGTCTTGGGTAATTTGGCTCCAAAACCCTGCACTGCTTCATGGCACAGAGCACTCTGACTTGGATCTGAAGTAAATTCCCAGCATTAAGCTGGTTGTTCAAGTGGTTGGAACAAAGAATGAGAGTTGAAACATTTGTTAAATCCCTTGCGTGCAAGGGTCTGCCTGGAACATAATCAGCTCCATCTAGTCTTCAGAAAAGTCTAAAATTTTCTGAATGTTCCACTAAAAGAACAGTGGGGGGTTTTTCTTCCTTGGTTTGTTTATTTGTTTGTGTATTTTTGGGAGCACTCCAGTTTTATTGACCTTCTGAGGGCTCCCTGCATGAATAAATCATATCATTGGGAACTTTGCTTAGAAAAAAGACACCCAGTGAGATTCTCCATTACTAGCCTGAAAGCTTACAAGGAGACTGGGTGCAAGTGACGGTGCCCTTTGAATGCTGAAATTTGGGATGCTTACTCAGTTTTAAGTGTACACTCATCTTACCTCCATTATATGCCCAGAAATCCTCAGGAGGCAGAACTGAGGACAAAAGTGCAGTTCCCATTGCTACACGGCATGAAGTGATGTCCAGGATATTTTTGGACACAGACCTGGAGCTGAATTAGGTGTCTGCTCAGAAAAGGCATCAGTGCACACAGAGGGGGCCACAAAGACTGAGTTTCCATGCAGCTGCAGTCCTGTGGCTAATCCTGGGAAAGGGAAGCGGGACTGAAAAGCTGGGCACCAGATCACAGCCTTGCTGCATAGGTAGGGGTTTTCCTCTGCCAGCTTATGGTGTGGAGGGCCTGAGGCCCCCTTGAACCTTTTGCTCACTGTAATCAGCACTTTTGCTGGCTACAAACAGTCCTTCAGATGAGTGAGAGTCATATTTGGGATTGTCAAAACCCCTTTGATGACATGGCCCATGCATGCGTTTAGGAGTATTTAATACAGACTGTAAGTGGATGAGAGGGAGCGGACAGGGAAGCATTTGAAACATTTTGAAGAAATATGTAGGCAATAGAGTATTAATGTGTTTTCCTCATCAATGTCTGATTTCTTACGCCAAGTATACATGCAGCTTATGCAGTACCTTGACAGAACAGCCCAGAGTCATTCGGGCCATGGTCAGCATTCCCCTTCCCACTCCTCTGCCTTTACACACCCTGGAACATCCCCCTTCTTAAGCTTCACCACGAGAACCTTCTCTGAAGGTTGGCACGGCAGGTTCAGGGTGTTTGGAGGCTCGGTTTCCATGGCAGCAGGGCTTCTCTGCTCCCAGACGACAGCTCAGGAGGAAACAAGAGGGAGAGCAAGAGAAAGTCATTAAATGTGCCTATTAGTATGCAGGACCAGAGCTGCAGAAGCAGCAGTGCTTGCAAAGGTGGACATCAGTAGGAGTGCCCTGGCTGCACGGTGGACCAGGGGAAGATGGATTCACAGCCGTTTGGCTACATCAGGCAGGAGCTGAAAGGGAGCTGCCCCTGGCTGGGACAACAAGGGGGTTTCAACACTGGGCACATACCTGCTCTCCTACAGACTGGCTCTCCAGTATTATTCACACCTTGCAAGTTAAGTGACCTCAAAGACAGGGAAACGCCTTTTTTTACCTTAGGTAAGATCAGGGACAATAATTACAGATTCTGAAACTGTACATTGGATAACCAGTCAGATATACTGCTGATATGGAGCTGGAGAACTGCAGAGAGGGGAAAGAGAAAGGGAACTTAACTCAGTTGAAAATACAGTATTTTCTCTGCTGCCACTTAGCTTGTAGCTGACTTCAGCATGTGACTTTTAGAAAAGATGCGGCTTGGACAACTGGGTGCATTTTCATGACAATAGACAACATGGCTCTGCTAGATTCCAGCTGTGATGCCAAGTGACATGCTGCCCCCTCCTGTAGAGCATCAAGCATCCAGTTTCTGTAGATTATGGTATTTTTCTTCATTTCTTGACCTACTCTGCTTTTGTTTTACTTTGTTGGTATTTGTTTGGTTAGCTTGGTTTCTTTTAGTGGGTTGTTGGGTTTTTTTTTTCATATTTCTCTGTTCTGTTACAATATTTTGTCCTGGGTTGACAATATTTTAGTCAGAGCTGCATGTATTTTATGCAGCTGTATAGGAGCTATAAGTGTTTTGTGATGTATCTGAATAAACAATGCAATGTGACAGTCAGAGCTCTTTAGAGTGATTAATTCTGTTGTGATATAGAGTGCTAAAACATTTAATCTTTAGAAAAAAAGCATTCTTAGTACCTTACCAGGACATTGACTGGTGCTATTTCAGATTTTTATTTCCTTTTTACCAACTGTGAATCACCTTCTCCCATCACTTAAATTTCCATGCAGAGAATCTGCCTGAAGAGATTTTAGAAGGATTTGCCTATTACTTAATCATTTTGCTGTTGCTAATTTTTGTTCAGGCTGTAAGATAATCCATTCCCTTCTCAATACATTTGTTCTTTATAGTATGTTTTAGTGCTTTATCTGGGACCTGGTAGTTTTAAGATACTGTTTATTGATCTTGCGTGAAGCTTTGGTTGGTTGGGTTTTTTTCCTGTACATGTCTGTGAAACGTGCCTTCCCTCAATTCAGATCTTATCTGAGTTGTATATGAAGCAGTTTTGAGCAAGGAAAGAAATCCTCCAGGAATTCCTCCTGGAAGTGATAATGGAAATAATTTAAAGGCATAGATTTATGGGCCACGCTTCACACTCCTGCCAACCTCTCACTATGCCAGACTGCCTGAAACAAACTGGCAGTCGCCTGGATGTTGGGCTTCCTCATACTTAAGGAGATGCCACTGTCTGCAGGTAGTTGCCCTCCAAAAGCATAATTCTTCCTTCCATCTCTCAGCCCTCCAGCAGCAGACACTGCTGTGTTTTTTCTTAACAGACCCTGTAGATGTTTGCTTCACTTCAGAACAAATTTAGAGGATTATCAGTATCCAAAAACATCCTGTAGAATGGGTGACCTAGATTACCAGTCACATTTTATTTTTAATTATCTGAGTACATTTTGGTTTAAGTTTCTATTCAGACAGTAATGTTTTGGAAGCATCTGGCTGTTTTGTTTTGCTGGAAAACACCAACACTTTTAATTTCAAAATTTAGTGGTCAAAACTGTTCCAAATATTTCATTTTTACAACAATGTTCAACACTTCTGCCTGTTACAGAGTCAAAAGCATTTCAAAGCATCAGTAATTCTCACAAGATCAGTTTTTTTGACAGCTGTGGTCATGTCGAATAGACTAGTAAGATGACTGTAAGTAGCCTAGGGAGAAGTTTGTATAAATCAATTGGTATTTCTTGAGAAAGAGAAATTTAAAGAGAGGCATTTATAGTCTAGAAGAAGTAACACTTTTCTCAACCTTGTTGAGTCTTACTCTCTTTATCCCACCCTCACACTTTGCTGCTTCTGATACTTCTGAATCATGATGTATTAACATGATAGTAAAAAGTTATTGTGATTCTCCTATCAATCAGTCCTTAGACTAAATACAGCCATCTTTTCCTTTACAGAGATAATAATTCTCTTCTATTCTTTGTTTTGGCGATGGAGAACAAAAAGGTCTAGGCCTCAGTTCCACATGAACTGCTTCTTTATTCCATTGCACAATATAAAAATATCAATTTCTTCAGAATAGTAGGAAAAGGTTAAATTCTAGAACCTACATCCCAGCTCATTATTACAGATGAAACTCTGTCTTTCATTTGAGCTATTGCATGTTTCTTTGCATACATAAATTATATTAGTAATTAATATTAACAGTGTAAACATTTTATAACATTAATATAAAATATTAAATTGAAAATATCTTTAAATATCAACAAGCTTGACAAGATTAATGGTAAGAAGTTTTTTCCATGGTTTTATCATGTTAAAATTAATTATTCTAGAGATGAATTTGTAGCATTTGTTGTAGGGATTGGCATCCCAGTGCTAATAATCAGCACTAATAGTCAGTGTAGTAGTTCTTTCCTTGCCTTCCAGCTGAGAGCATCATGAACAACAACATATGAACAACATGGCCCCATAGAGATTAATGTCACCCTTAGTGCTAAAGCACAGAATGTAAACCTCGGACAGATACCATATTTACAGGTGTTGAACTTGCTAGTTGTTTATTTCAACTTAGGCTTCTCAGGGAACAAGGACAAAGATAGTAATGATAGAGGATTGTTGGCCCAGTGTTGACACTGCAGAAAAAAATCCTGAAAAATGCAGAATAACCAAAAGCTGTAGTTCTGCTGCAAGACAATGCAAATGCAGTAGTTGTTTTGGAGGGAACAACTCCCTGTGGTTGCAGATGTAATCCAGGACCCCTAGAAATTTGGGGTTAGCGTGTATGCTGTTGTTCTTTCTGCCCAAGTTTCACCTAGGGAGAACCCAGAGAGCTGCCCCAAGAGGTTGTGCTCTCTGACTCTGGGGAAAGACCTATTTCTTGTGGTGACAGCTAAACATCACAATTCCATCAGAGCTTTCTGACAGCTGTTTACAACCTGTGAAAGCCTCCAGTATCCATTGTAAGTTGCCTTGTCTACTGGTCGTAAGGACCCATGAAGTTGTGCAGGGCACTGGAAAGGTGTCTTTGTGTTCGATTAAAGAAAGTACCAATTCTGCCTTACTCTTATTCCCTACCTTTCTCTCATGGAAGAAAAAACTTAGCAAGGACACTGCAACTTTTGAGTGCTACATGCTGGAGATTATATTTATTACTCTTATTCTGAATATTTTGTTTTTTTCAGCAGTGTTCATTCTGAATATTGCATGCCTTTGCTGAAGCAAAAAAAGGGTTGAGACTTCCTGTAACTTGGCAGTGTTTCATCCATAGGTCACACTATACAGAAGGCTGTTAATGTTACTGGATGTTTACTGAAAAAAAATGGAAAGGCACATGCAAGATAGGGCTGAAAGAGTCTTTCCAGGCTTCAGCCCATCCATGAGGGTACCGAGGGCAGTAAGTAAGAAGGTTATGTGGGACATAATGCTCACTGGTGACTGCTTGTCTATTGCAGATGCTTTGCAGTAGATAGAAGGCTAACTGATCATTTATTTCTGCACATGCTGGTCTATGATTGTGACCATTCTGCTTTTTTTTTCCCACTCTTATGTGGTCCTCCCATCCTGACATCCTCTTTTCCCTTCTCTTGGTATTCATCTCACTTCCTTTCCCTAATCCCCAGGGCCAAGCTTTTGAATTGTTGCTTCATTCAGTAGATGCTTATTTCTTAAAGTGCTCCTGCTGAGCATAAGAAGGCCCTTATTTGAGTAAGTGCCCCTTAGGGGGAGTAACTGCATTAGGTGTCTTTAAGAGGGAAAGTTAACCCTGCTTTGTCTATAGCCAAGACAATCTCAGACACAGAAACTTTCTTCTGCCATTATTGTATCAAGCCTGTAACAGAAGGACATGGGCACTGGTAAGCTGTCTGACTTTAAAAGAGTTAGAAGTCAGATTTAATTTTGTTCAGTGTCAGAATTAATTCCTGTCTGATAGAAGCATGGTCTGTGTTGTTTCATAAATGATACATGTTGTTATCTCTTCACAACAGGCAAAGAAAGTACATGTAGCATTGTTTTGGGGTTTCAAATAGTTAACTCCCACTTGAGTATCTCCTGAGCTCTACAATTCTCATTGAAAACTGGAGCCATCTCTCACTTCCTAGAAAAGGTGTCTTATTGACTGTAACAGTGAGATATCCATAAGACTTACTCTTAAGTAAGACTTGCCAAATACATTGCAGTGCTTTACTGTCATGCTATAAATATCCTATATAACTAGATGTGACAAAATTAAGTGACATGTAATTTGCAATGGAGTCCTCATGATCTTGCATTAATCATATTCCTTCACTACCTCATTTGTGGCTCTCAGCAACAGAGCACCCAATCACTCATACAGGGATAACTATGCAAAATGTTCAAAAGCAAATTCAAATGTTGGATGACATTAATTTAAAATTATAATAGTCACATGGAATTGCTATACTAGCAAGGCATCCTCCTTTGTCAATGTTACCTTAGTCATTGATCAGCTAACTGATAAAATGTATGTGAGACTTGTATAACACCCAATTCAGATGTTCTGAAAGGCTAGAAGATTCATATAGGATGGCTGTTGCACAGTACAGTGGGTTTCCAAACTAAAAATCATTATAGTAGGAGGAAGATTCTTTCAAGGGAGAACTTAGTGGTGGATCTGCTTTTTGTTAACAAAAACCTTTTAGCTAGCTCAGTGACTGAAGTGTCTTGAAGAGGAACTCCTATGTTGAGAATAAGATGAGGCTGCAGCCTACATACAGGGTCAAGGCTAATGGAAACCCCAGAACCACCCCCTTCCTCTAGGCCACAGTGAACCATAAAATGAAAATATACTGATGGATATTAAGAGCCAGGGATGTTTTCAATGTAAATAACCACAGACTCTAGGATGCAGGGTTAGGTGAAGGTGACAGCCTAATGTGCAGAAAGAGTAATAGATTTTCCTGGCAAGAAAACAAAGAGAACTGTGTACCAAGGCCTGAAGCACATAACATTTAAATAAGAACATAATTAAGTGCATTTGATAATATTATGTGTGGATCATCCTAAACATGTCCAAAGAGTATATAAAGTAGCATGACTTTAAAAGGAAACACAGGATTTATGGAACAGTATTTCAGAAGTTTTCATCTGAAGTAAATGAAAAATATTCTGAACTACAAAGACTCAGAAGGAGCATTATGGCTATAGTAACCCCCTATCAAATAACTAAGTTAAAGTGCAGTTGTTATAGTTAACCTATTTGTAATTCTTTTAAAAGTGTCTAGAAGTCTTAATAGTATTAATATAATATTTCTTATATTTTAATTTTATGATAATT